>JBBPBX010060963.1:0-18025 GCA_038048925.1 Garcialebias charrua
TGGATGAGATTCGTCCTGAGTTCCTTAGGGCTCTGGATGTTGTGGGGTTGTGTTGGCTTACGCGACTCTGCAATATCGCGTGGACATCGGGGGCAGTTCCCTTGGATTGGCAGACTGGGGTGGTGGTTCCCCTATTCAAAAAGGGGGACCGTAGGGTGTGTTCCAACTATAGAGGGATCACACTCTTAAGCCTCCCTGGTAAGGTCTATTCAGGGGTTCTGGAGAGGAGGGTCCGTCGGATAGTCGAACCTCGGATTCAGGAGGAGCAGTGTGGTTTTCGTCCTGGTCGTGGAACACTAGACCAGCTCTACACCCTCAACAGGGTCCTGGAGGGTGCGTGGGAGTTTGCCCAACCAGTTTACATGTGCTTTGTAGACTTGGAAAAGGCATTCGACCGCGTCCCTCGGGGGGTTCTGTGGGGGGTACTCCGGGAGTATGGGGTACCAGGCCCATTGATATGGGCTGTTAGGTCCCTGTACGACCGGTGTCAGAGCTTGGTCCGCATTGCCGGCAGTAAGTCAGGCTCGTTTCCGGTGAGAGTTGGACTCCGCCAAGGTTGCCCTTTGTCACCGATTCTGTTCATAACTTTTATGGACAGAATTTCTAGGCGCAGCCAAGGTGTTGAGAGGATCCGTTTTGGTGGCCTTAGAATCGCTTCTCTGTTTTTTGCAGATGATGTGGTCCTATTGGCTTCATCAGCTCGTGATCTACAGCTTTCGCTGGAGCGGTTTGCAGCTGAATGTGATGCGGCCGGGATGAGGATCAGTTCCTCCAAATCCGAGGCCATGGTCTTGAGCCGGAAAAGGGTAGCGTGCCCTCTCCGGGTCGGGGAGGAGGTCCTTACCCAAGTGGAGGAGTTTAAGTATCTCGGGATCTTGTTCACGAATGAGGGAAAACTGGAGCGTGAGATCGATAGGCGGATAGGTGCAGCGTCCGCAGTGAAGCGGGCGCTGTACCGGTCTGTCGTGGTGAAGAGAGAGCTGAGTCAAAAGGCAAAGCTCTCAATTTACCGATCGATCTACGTTCCCACCCTCATCTATGGTCATGAGCTTTGGGTTATGACCGAAAGAACAAGATCTCGGATACAAGCGGCTGAAATGAGTTTTCTCCGCAGGGTGGCTGGACTCTCCCTTAGAGATAGGGTGAGAAGCTCAGTCATCCGGGAGGGACTCGGAGTAGAGCCGCTGCTTCTCCACATCGAGAGGAGCCAGTTGAGGTGGCTCGGGCATCTGGTTAGGATGCCTCCTGGACGCCTCCCTGGTGAGGTGTTCCGGGCATGTCCCACCGGGAGGAGACCCAGAGGAAGACCCAGGACACGCTGGAGGGACTATGTTTCTCGGCTGGCCTGGGAACGCCTTGGGATTCCCCCAGAGGAGCTGCTCCAAGTGGCTGGGGAGAGGGAAGTCTGGGCCTCCCTACTTAGGCTGCTACCCCCGCGACCCGACCCCGGATAAGCGGAAGAAAATGGATGGATGGATGGTTTCTTTTCACAAAGATGGCCTCCTTTACTCCTCTCTCAAACCATCGTTCCTCTCTATCAAGGATGTGAATATCTTCATCCCTGAAAGAGTGACCTCTGACCTGGAGATGAGTGTAGACCACAGAGTCTTTTCATTCAATGTTTTTTTTTTTTGAAGAATTGTTTTGTTTATTTTAAATGAATGAAAAAAATGTGTTATGCAAAAATAAAATTAAAAAAATACCTAATTTATAAACATTTGTCTTTCATGGTAGGGCTAAATTGTTCCTAGAGCTTGATTGTTTGTCTTGTCTCTGTGTGTCCCTTTGGACCTGTCCACGTGTCCCCGCCTCTCACACAGTGAGCGTTGGACATGGACGCCAGTGACCCCCTGCAAGTAAGAAGTGGGTAAAAATAATGGATGCTTTATTGTCCTGAAACAAATAACAGAAAGGTGATGCACTTTCTTTTTCTTTAACCCATGACTGTATTGAATAAACCCAATATTATGGGGTGTAAAAGTTGAATAAAACATAAATATAGTAGATGAACTTGCATGTGTCCACATGCTGCATGTCTTCTCTTGACGGTTTATGAGCAGAGTGCTGATATTCACGGGTGTCAGGTTAGAGGTTTATTTATATCTGCAGATTTCTGTCACAGACCATCAGCCTAAACGTCTCCCTGTAATAACTCATGTAATAACTCATGTAATAACTCATGTAATAACTCATGTAATAACTCATGTAATAACTCATGTAATAACTCATGTAATAACTCATAACTCATGTAATAACTCATGTAATAACTCATAACTCATGTAATAACTCATGTAATAACTCATGTAATAACTCATGTAATAACTCATAACTCATGTAATAACTCATGTAATAACTCATAACTCATGTAATAACTCATGTAATAACTCATGTAATAACTCATGTAATAACTCATAACTCATGTAATAACTCATGTAATAACTCATGTAATAACTCATGTAATAACTCATGTAATAACTCATGTAATAACTCATGTAATAACTCATAACTCATGTAATAACTCATGTAATAACTCATGTAATAACTCATGTAATAACTCATGTAATAACTCATGTAATAACTCATAACTCATGTAATAACTCATGTAATAACTCATGTAATAACTCATGTAATAACTAATGTAATAACTCATGTAATAACTCATAACTCATGTAATAACTCATGTAATAACTCATGTAATAACTCATGTCAAGTCAAGTCAAGTCAATTTTATTTCTATAGCACAGCTTAAAACAGATAAACTGTTATCAAGGTGCTTCACACACACAGCATAAAAGTTTAAAAATGTACAGAAACAGTAACACACACCAATAGTAACAATTATGATATTAACAGTAGTAAAAGTACATGAAAATGTATAAGAACAAATTAAAATGAAAAAACACAGTAAAAAATATATATATACACTACGACAGCTCACACAGTATGAAACACCAGAGAGAACAGATGGGTTTTTAACAGGGATTTGAACATGAGAAGGGAGGAGGCCTGTCTAATGTTGGGGGGGAGGTTGTTCCAGAGTTTGGGGGCGGTGACTGAAAACGCTCGATCACCACGGAGCTTCAGACGTGTTTTTGGGACCGCCAAGAGCATCTGATCAGATGATCTCAGGGCCCGCGATGGAACATATGGTTCCAGCAGCTCGGAGAGGTAGGGGGGAGCGAGGCCATTTAGGCATTTGTAGGTCAACAACAGGATTTTAAAGTCGACTCGAGTTCGCACGGGAAGCCAGTGCAGGGAGGAGAGAACAGGTGTGATGTGCTCATACCTACGTGTACCGGTTAAAAGCCGAGCTGCTGCATTTTGCACGAGCTGAAGGCGTGTAAAGGAGGCCTGGCTGATCCCAGCATACAGTGCATTACAATAATCCAGGCGGGTTGTGATGAACGCATGGATTAGGGTCTCAAGATCAGGTCTGGACAGCACCGGCTTTAGCTTAGCTACCTGCCGCAGTTGGAAGAAGCTCTTCTGGAGAACGGAGCTGATTTGTTTATCGAACTTAAGGTCTGAGTCGAAAACCATGTAATAACTTGTGTAATAACTCGTGTAATAACTCGTGTAATAACTCGTGTAATAACTCGTGTAATAACTCACGTAATAACTCACGTAATAACTCATGTAATAACTCATGTAATAACTCATGTAATAACTCATGTAATAACTCATGTAATAACTCACGCTCAGCTAAAGACTCAAGAGTCTGGCAACACAGAAACAAGTGCTTCCTTCATCAACAGAGTGCAATCACAATTCCCAAAAAGTGAAGTAATAAAAACTGAATGCAATCATTTTCTAATCTCACAAACATAAAATATATATAAAAGAAACTAAAAGATTAGAACATTTTAAGATAATTTTAAATTTGATGGCAGCATCAAATCAGTTCCGGGACAAACTCTGACAGGTGGCACAACTGGTAGAGCTGCTGCCTCTCAGCGAGAAGGTTGCCGGTTCAAATCCCGGTCCGGGGCCTTTCTGGGTGGAGTTTGCATGTTCTCCCCGTGCATGCGTGGGTTTCCTCCGGGTACTCCGGTTTCCTCCCACAGACCAAAAAACATGCTTGTTAGGCTGATTGGTGACTCTAAATTGACCCTAGGTGTGAGTGTGAGAGTGGATGGTTGTTTGGTGTGAGTGAGACAGGTCCCTCTTGTAAATGAGTCCCCGTGACTCAACGAGGCTAGCCTGTATAAATAAAGGTTGAATGAATGAATGAATATTTAATTGGATTTATGATAACTGGTTCCTGCTTTTTGGATTCGGCTGGTTGTTGGTTTTATCTACAATCAAGGAAGTTTGTCTGCAGCAAATTGAGACCCGATCATGCTGCTTGCCTTTGTGATGGCTTGGTTTGTGCCCGTGTACCCAGACTCAGTTGCCTTGGGCAGAATGGATCAGATCTCAGGGATTTTTACTCAGGCACGTTCCATCAGTGTGGCCTCGTAATTTGAACATTTCTGAACTGTTTTTGGACCAACACAGACTCAAGGTAGATGTCATTATGTTCGGCCTGTCCCCAAAACAACTGTGTGTTTATCTGAATCTGGCTCTCCCGGCTGGCCTTGAAGGCCACCTTATCTGAATACGCCTGGAGGACATGTAATCTGACACTCCACACCGCCCATCGGGGAATTCCACCATCAACCAGAGTGAACCAGCTGAATAAACATTCTGTCATCATTTCAGGACTCTTAGATTCTAATTAGCGTTGACCTTGGCCATTCTCCGACATCCTCGAGAATGTTTACAGATCTCATCAGAGAAAGCTGTTGATTATTCCATCCTTATCAGAACTCTTACAGTGCCCTCGAGAGCTTCTATGGACATTGCTCGCCGCTCTCTGTGTCGTACCCCCCGGGGAATGTCTACGTCACCATGTGTTTGTTTGTGCAAGGTGTTTTTTAATATTAGTTTTTCTTCTCAGGCATGAAGAAAGAGTTTAATAGAAATTTTTTCGCCTCCAATTCCTAATGTGTCCAGTTTCATGACTTTTTGTCTGTCGAAGCAGATCTCACTTGTAAATGAGTCTTCTAGGCTCAATGTGACTTATCTGTCTAAATAAAGGTTGAATGAATGAATCATTCATGTACATCGGTTATTCAATAAAGATAGCAACACTTACCGTATTTTCCGGTGTATAGGTCGCACCTTTTTATGGTTTTTTCAAGGCCTGCGACCTATACTCAGGTGCGACCTATATATGGCTTGTTATCATTTTCAGTGAAACACATTTTTAAATCCAGCTCATTTCACAATTACGTTAATTTATTAAGGAAAAGTTCAGCTCAGACATATATTTGCTATAATTTCTATCAAACAAATAATTGTTTTTAAGTGTTAATCTTCTTAAAAGCCTTACTGTGCGCTCCTGTGGCAGACATTTGCAGCAGAGCTAAACGTAGGTGCGACCTATCTAGGGATTTTTCCAATCTATCGGTCTTTTGCAGACACGTGACATTTTGCACTCCCGGTCGCCATTTTCCGTGGATACCCGTTCAGTTAAACAGAGGAAGTCCATGCCTTAGCTGCTACCTCGTAAGGATCAATGTTGTTAATTGAAGCTAACTTCACCATGTAACGTTCTCTGGCTTCAAGGTTGAGTTTCTCTCTATAAGGCTTCTGCTCATTTTTATATTTGGTTTGCATTTTGCTGATGTTATTGTTCTGTATCGCACTGTGTTTAACATGGACTTCCTCTGTTTAAATGAACCGGCATACACCCAACATGGCGACCGTAAGTGCAAAAATATATGAGCCGTGACGTCACGTGCAAAAGACCGATTGGTGATAATTGGACAATGCGACCTATACACCAGAAAATACTGTACTCTTATAGTGAATTTTTAACTACTTTGTACATATAATTTCCAGTACTGCCGAGAGAATTTGCAATTGTTTGAGACACCATTCCATCTGGTGTGAAAATATTGATGTCAAATTCTGTACGAAACAACACTGACTATTTAACTAAAGAATTATTCATTGGCAACTCTGACCCATTTTTAATGGAAAAAACAAATAACAAATGTATTAGATAATTAATAATTAGAGACTGTATCAGTAAACCTGCTTCTGTATTCTTCTGGGATAATTCATTTAATGATACCCTGATGCTGCTCAATAATCCAGGTAGAAAAATCTAAAAAAGCTAAGTTTGGTCCTCTGGACATTCAAAAAACAAAACTAAAAAAGTAGAAACGTTTCATCTTTCATCCTAAAGACTTCCTCAGTCTGAGGTGCTGTATTCAGCTCAGTCTTATAAATAGCACCCTCTCACAGTGGATCAACCAGTTTGCTGATGACAGCCGAAACCAGCTGCTCGCATGATCAAGGAGGTCCATCAGCCTANGGTTCGTCTGAACCAATCGGAGAAGAACAAGTCACCGATCTCAGATCCTTTCTTAAAAGTTCTAAGCTTTTGCTGGAACTTTCAGTTCCTGTGAGGAAGTTGAGATGTGAACTTTCTTTTTAATAATAATAATAATTTGTCACATTTGTCATCTGTGTATGTTTCCCATACTTGACAGACGAAATTGGTCTTCTGCCTTTAACCCAACCACCACCAGGTGGTGCAGCGAGCAGCGTAGTCGCGCTCGGGGAGCTGGAGAATTAGATGTGCACTTTGAAACTGTGGACGTCCGACCATGAGTCAAGGGTCCGCGTCCTCAGCCAGGTTTAAACAGCACGTCACCTGTGAACCATTCAAGTGTCACAGCACCAAGCTGTGAACTCTTTCTGGAAGTTTTTATCTTGAAAACCAAACCGGAGCTGAGGCTGTAATCACGGTGAAGTAGAAGCCGACTTGTAGCGAGCCGCTGGAAGCTGAACGCTGGTCGCCTGTAAACCGTAGCAGAACGAACGGTTCGTGCACGTCGGGTTGGGACTAGTTTACCGGGCTGAGAACAAGAATCTTCGCACAGGTAAAACGTCGATGGCCATTCGACCAAAGTCGAGCGGAAGCTGCCGAGGAACTGCCATGTCTCTGGTTAAAATATCTCAAGATAAGACTTCAACCATTTCCCTTCAACCTCCATTTTCTTCCTCCTAAACTTCTCCTTAAACTTTATATATTTTGCCAGTTAACTAAACTTAAGTTAAATGCCTGCAGAGATAAGTTAATAACACCCATAACTTGTCCTGTTGTTCCTATGAAATTATGGACGCGTGTTTCATCTGTGCTGAAGTTAATTATAGGAAACCTGATCAACCAATCATGTAAATATGTTATGATGTAATTTAATGATTTGTTATTAAATTATTCTACCTTCGGTAGGTCAAATATAATAAAGTTTCTTGTCAATTGCATCCCTCCAAGTCACAGAATTTATTAATATTAAACTGAAAAAGAGAACCCATGAATTTTGATGATAATTTGTGTCAGTCTAAACCCTGCTCAATTTTTCATCTAAGTATAGGTAAGATCAGTAAACTGACTAAGTGCCTATATTATTACATACTTGTAGATAATTATTGTTTGAACTGATTGTTTGAAAAAGGGGCAGATATAATACGATTTTTTTCTTCTGCTACCTTTCATTTTACATTTTGTATTCATATAATTTATGGGATTGTTTGGTATTGTATTTCAAAATGAATAAATTTATAAATAAATAAATAAAATGGTTGTGAAATGATGGGGATTGGAGTTGTTTCAAAATGGCAGCAATCCACTTTGGTCTTATTCACATTTGAATTACCGGTAGTCATAGTTAGTTTGTCAGACCAGTCAGATTTTAACTCTGTTTCTCCAAACTGAGATATTTTTTAGATTCCCTCAAGAAGTAAAATGATAATTGGTCACAATGAATGTACAGAACCCCACTCATAGTCTAAGTTTAAAATTCTTAGGAAAAAAAAAAGGTTTGGAAAATGTGTCCACTTATGACTGCAACCATGTTTTGACAAGATCAAATCATCTCCTGATAGTCCTATTCTATTATTAGTTCAAGTTTATCTTTGATGTATTTATATAGATATATATTTTACAAATATGAAGTGGAACAGATTGGGATGAAATACTATATTCTGTCATTTTACTTTAAAGGTTCAGTATGCAGTTTCTGTAGAACTGCAGCACTTAGAAATATTTTCAACAGGCAAAGCATTCTGATCCCTCCCCCTCAGAGCCATATGTGGCTCTGCCCCCTTGTGGTCTGTTGAATTTCAAATTCAAGCTCTGTTTTTATTGGCTGATTCAAATTCAAGCTCTGTTTTTATTGGCTGGTTACAAACTCTGTTTTTATTGGCTGGAAAATGGCGGGTCACCTTTTCTTTTTAGAAATGCTTATTTACCACCTGGAGAAGCAAGGGGACAATATTTTTTTAAATTTTTTTTCAGAGATTACCTGGCTAACATCAGTCTGTCAGGAGGTAGTGACAGAGTGAAGAAATATGTTCATAAAAAAAGCTACATACTGCAGCTTTAAAGCCTGAAAGAGAATTTTAAAAGATTTTTTTTTATTACTTTACATAAACCCTCTTCTCCCCACTGCTGATCCCAGGCAGACGGCTTCCAGTTTGAAATTACATTAAATTATGCATCTGAAGAATGAATATGGATTTTGCCTTTTATAGCATTGCATTTGTATTCTTTTGATAGATATTTTTATGTGCTGCATGAGAGAAACATATTACATGCAAAATCTTAAGCTGGTAGGATTAGAGGGGGATGCTCGATTCATGTAATACGGATTTAAAAATATTTTTATGTGTCTAACTTACATCCACAAAATGCACACAAAGCTGTGTGCACTTCCACTCGCTGCATGTTGGACTGGATGGACTCCATAATTCACATGTGGTTTCTAGGAGACATTCTTGCTTTGTGGAAATGTTCTGTCAGCCCTTCTTGTCAACTTAATATCATTGTGTCTCTGAGCTAGTTCTCATTCCCTCCACTTCATCCCCTGCTCTTCATGACTTCACTCCTTGCTCTGTAAAATATGTATTTTTCTACTCCAGAGCTTGAGAACTGGTTTCTCATCCGCAACAGGTTGGGGAGAGACTGCGGAGGAGCAATGTTTTATTCCACCTGTCACAACAGCAGCTGAAGTGCACGCAGTCCCAGTCCAGCCAGCGACTGAAAAGCTTTGGCTGCCAGTTCATCATATCTGAGCCGAGGAAAGCTTGTGGTGAAACAACACCTGAACATACAGTATGGATGAACTCAGCAAGACTTCACAAGCCACTCTTTCCTTATCCGAGATACATTCAGAAACTCTTTTCAAATGGACTTGACACTCAGAAATCGATCAAATGGTGGTTTAGAGGATTTATTGGTGTTCAATGCCCTGTGTACTTTTAAAACTATAATCATGGTTCCTAAAAAAAAGTTGGAACATTGTGGAAAATATAAACAAAAACAATTCAGAAACCTATATTTGTTGACAATGGAACATATTAAATATATCACACACTTAAATCTATAAACTGTATAACAAAGTTCAGTCAGGTCAGTGGACGTTTTCTTTTTCTGAGACATTTCGACCTTCATCTGAAGGACTTCATCAGTCCGAGGAGCCACAAACAAACCGAGTCCCACAAGCAGCACACTCCAATTGTGGAAAAAAAACAATGTTTGCTGGTGATAACATGGTTTCTGGGGCCTCTCCATCAACTCTTCTATGGCAACTACTGTATGCCAAAGTGGTTCAAAACATCAAAGTTCATGCTCAATAATCTAGGTAAAAATCCAACAATATTCAGTCAGGTCATCTGGACGGTTTCTTATTGTTGGATTTTTACCTGGATTATCGAGCATGAACTTGTATATAAATTGTACAGGTTTTTTTTTTAGGGGGGAAGCAGTTTGGAATTTAATGGCAGCAACACATCTTTAAAAAACAGACCAGGGCCGTCCAAATTATTAGTAATATGAGTGGTCAGTTGGTGTTGTCAAGCTGGAACGTCAAAGGTTTGAACCACCCCGTCAAGAGAAGGAAGGTGCTCTCTCATTTAAAACAGTTAAAAACAGGCATTGCTTTCCTGCAGGAGACTCACATTAGAAGTGACGATAGCAAACGATTACTGCAAACATGGCACGGGCAGAGTTTCCATTCCTCATTTCGAGCAAAGGCTCGGGGCGTCTCGATCCTCATCAGTCAAGACATTTCATTTGAACCTTTTCAAGTTAACTCAGATAAATATGGTCGTTTTGTGATTGTTTCCGGTAAATTGTACAACACACCAGTAGTGCTAGTTAATGTTTATGCCCCAAATACGGATGATGTTGGTTTCTTTGAGAAATTATTCTCACTGCTCCCGGACCTAAACACATACTCATTGATACTCAGCGGTGACTTGAATTGCTGGTTGGACCCAGTTTTGGACAGATCCTCTACAAACCCTGCCACAGCCAGCAGGTCGTCCCACACTATTCGTGCCTTTCTATCTAAGTATGGCCTGTGCGATGTATGGCGTTTTTTACACCCAGCTGAGAGAGAATATTCTTTTTTTTCTCATGTTCATCACTCGTACTCGAGGATCGATTACTTTTTCATGGACAACAAACTTCTTCCCTCTGTCCGTGGCTGTGACTACCATAGTATTGTCATCTCAGACCATGCACCTGTCACTCTGTCTTTGTCCCTCCCTGACATTCCTATAAGGAGTAGACAGTGGAGATTCAATTCAACGTTACTGTCAAACAATGATTTTGTTACATTTATAGAAAAAGAAATAACCTTCTTTCTATCCATAAACAGAACTCCTGGGATCCCACTGTCAACAGTTTGGGATACCCTTAAGGCCTATCTTAGGGGACAAATCATTTCATATACCGCTCGGCTGAGGCAAAAATCTCAAAAAGAAAGAACTGATTTAGCCCAGCAGATAAAAGAAATTGATCAACAATACGCTCAAAACAAATGCCCTAATCTGTACAAAAAAAAAGTAGAACTCAAAACTAAGTTTGATTTATTGTCTACATACTCAATAGAACAATCACTTTTGAAAAGTAAATCATCATTTTACATACATGGAGAAAAGTCAGGAAAACTACTGGCAAATCAGTTGAAGGGTGCCATGGCTAAACAAATCATCCCTAAGATCCAATTAGAGAACGGCACCACAACTCTAGATCATTTACAAATTAACAGAGCATTTAAGGACTTTTATTCCCATTTATATACTTCAGAATCCCAAACCAACAAGAATTTATCTTCTCAGTTTTTCGAAAAGACCAACATGCCAAAACTCACACCCAACCTGAAAGATGCACTGGAGATCCCAATATCCCTGACAGAAATTGTGTCAGCTGTATCGGTAATGCAGTCTGGCAAATGTCCGGGTCCTGACGGCTTCCCTGCTGAATTTTTTAAGAAATTTTCTTCATTACTTTCCCCACTCCTACACTCGGTTCTCTTAGAGTCATTTGACCAAGGATCCCTTCCGAAATCTTTTTTAGAGGCCTGCATTACCCTCATTGCAAAGAAAGGAAAAGACCCAACTCACTGTTCCTCTTATCGACCAATCTCCCTTTTAAATACAGACGCCAAAATTTTAGCCAAAGTTCTTGCTCAAAGGTTGGAAAAGATCCTTCCTTTCATCATATCAAAAGACCAGACTGGATTCATTAAAGGCAGGCACTCCTTTTTTAATGTCAGACGCCTTTTGGACATTATTTACTCTCCTTCGGATACTGTTCCTGAGTGTGTGATTTCCCTTGATGCGGAGAAAGCATTTGATCGGGTTGAATGGGACTACTTGTTTAATGTTCTTGACAAATTTGGTTTTGGCCCCAATTTCATTACATGGGTGCAACTAATTTATTCACATCCCACCGCAACCATTCGTACCAACTCTCAGATATCCAAACCCTTCAGTCTACATCGAGGAACTCGCCAGGGATGCCCACTGAGCCCTCTACTTTTTGACCTGGCAATTGAACCTCTTGCCACTGCTTTGCGGTCCTGTGACACAATTTCAGGAATCTGGAGAGGCGATATGGAGCACAAGGTCTCCCTTTATGCTGATGACCTTTTACTTTTCATTTCTCATCCGACTGACACGCTGCCCTCCGTTTTATCATTACTTGAGGAATTTGGAATAAATTCTGGTTACAAATTAAACCTGAGTAAAAGTGTAATTTTCCCTAGTCAATACCCTGGCGCAGACTCTTGACTATGGTAAATGGCAAAATTCTCTTACCTGGGTGTTACAGTTACGAGGAGGTATAAAGATTTATATCAAGAAAACTTTGTCTCTCTGTTGAATCAGACAAAGCAGGCATTATCCCGATGGTCACCGCTTTCCATTTCCCTCATAGGCCGTATTAACTCAGTCAAGATGGTCACTTTACCTAAGTTTTTATATCTTTTTCAAAATATTCCTGTTTTTATCCCTGGTTCATTTTTTGTTCAGTTAGATTCCATCATTTCATCATATCTGTGGCAAGGAAAGCGTCCACGCTTAAATAAGACACTTCTCCAAAAAACTAAGGCCGCAGGCGGTCTTGCCCTTCCAAATTTCCGCCTTTATTATTGGGCAGCAAACTTGCACTGTCTAGCATTCTGGTCATTCTATTACAACAGGCCTGACAGCCCTGACTGGGTAGAGATGGAGTCACAGTGTTCTGGGAAATGGTCATCCGTGGCTTTCTTGGGATCCTCACTCCCGCTTCCACCACTTACAACTGTTACAAATCCAGTTATAAAACACTCACTAAAAATCTGGGCACAATTTCGTAAATATTTTGATTTCTCTAGTCTCTCTCTTTATAGTCCTATTATGTCTAACCAACTTTTTAAACCCTCATCTCAGGACTCTGTTTTTAAAGAATGGCAAAGAAGGGGTATAGTACGCTTCAATGACTTGTTTCTCAATAATACTTTAGCTTCATTTCAACAACTATGTGAAAAATTTAGTCTTCCCCAGTCCCATTTTTTTCGGTATCTCCAAATACGGCACTTTATTACTCTTCATTTGTCCAACCTCTCCATTTCAACTGATAGCAGTATTGTTGACACTATTCTTTCTTTAGACCCAAATAAAAAACAGTCCATTTCATTCATTTACAGTAAACTATTGGATTTGAAGCGTGCTTCCTCAGATAAAGTCAAAGCTGCTTGGGAAGAGGATCTCGGCTCCTCTATTTCAGAGGACTCTTGGGCCTCCATACTCAAACTGGTGAGCTCCAGCTCTCTCTGTGCTAGACACTGTCTAATACAATTTAAAGTGGTGCACAGAGCTCACATCTCTAAACTTAAACTGTCCTCTATGTATCCTGATGTCAGCCCATACTGTGTGAGATGCAAACATGCTGAAGCCTCTCTCTCCCATATGTTTTGGTTTTGCCCATCTCTGAACAAATATTGGCGGGAAATCTTTCAGACTCTATCACGTGTACTAGATACACGTCTGAACCCTGACCCACTGATTGCTCTGTTTGGTCTTGTAGAGGGCATGACAAACCTAAATAAAAACCAACAACAAGTAATATCGCTCACCTCTCTCCTGGCCAGACGAGCTATTTTGCTTAGGTGGAAAGAACCGTCTCCACCCACTCACGCTCAGTGGTTGGCTGACATCATGTCCTGTTTAAAGCTGGAGAAAATCAGATTCGCACTTCAACAGAAAGAGGGTAAATTTGAGAATGTTTGGGGACCTTTCCTGAATTTGTTCCAGTCTCTCTGACAACATAATTCACTCAGGTTAATGCAGTCTCTTGGCTATTTTACCTTCTATTTATTTTTCTCTCTTTTCTTTTGGCAGTGATTGGGTAGGGATTATTTTCTATGTTATTATTTTTTTGTTTTTTGTTTGTTGTTGTTTTTTTTTCTCCTTTGGTGTGGATTATGGTGTACACGTTGCAGCTCAAATTGACTGTTGTTTTTTTTTGTTTGTTTGTTTTGTTGTTGTTGTTTGGAAAAAAAATGAAAAAATTCAATAAAAAGATCTTGAATTTGAAGAGTGAATATCTCATCACCTACAGTTCATACAATCATTTGCCCCATTTGACCATAGATTTCTTCATAACCTGCCTGTAGGAGCACTTACAATAGGTTGGGAAAGAAACTTGGGATACTTTTCATGAATTAACAAATAAAAAGCCTTAATATAAAAATAATTTTAAAAAAATCCTTGCATCAGCTTTAAGTACCCAGACCAAACCGTGGTACAGCTGGATTGTGCTAGGCCTTCACTCGGAACAATGCCGTTTAGATTGAGTGTCCATCACCAGGCTTGTGGAAGAATAGCGAGAACCTGAGAGTCATCCGAGGATCAGTGTAGGTCAACAACTTGTCCACAAGGTCAACCAGGAGAGAATTAATGGCTTCTGAGAGATAGGCAGAGTTTATCTTTCAGGTTCAAAGAGTTCTGTTAGCAGGATCACTGGACTATTTCCTGTGACGACAATGAGTAATAAAATTGGCTAAAGCTTTTAAATAATTTCCTATTAGATAAATTAACACATACTGGTAAATTGTCAGTTTTCACAAGATTTCACAAGTAAAAGAACAGATTTATTATTTGCATGAGTCATGTGAATCTTCAAAGAAGAGTAAGAACTGATAATAGATATCTGAGGGCCAGTTTACACGGCGCGTATTTTGAGTGTAACCGCTACTTTCTCTTTGCGACTTTGCTTATCGCCTACACGACGCTGCTGGCCCCCCTCGATGACTCCGATGGTTTTTGAACCCAGCTCTCAAAGTGGAACTTTTTCGCAGACCCCCCGTTGATAATGTAAACATCTCCCGTGGAGCTTTTGTTTGAACACATGCACGCAGCACGCACGCGCAGACAGCCGGCATTTTAACAATGGCGGTGGACTGGACAGTGGACACACGCACCACTTTCTGAACTATAGCTGATGGAATATATTTTGATTCTCATATTTAATTATTCTACACCTTACCTGCATCTGTGTTGGAAGAGAGCCAGCTGCCTGGATCCAGTTGTCTGTTAACGAGGCAGTCGGACATTTCACGTGTCACGCTGCACTATAACATACTAAATGTGCTATATATTAACAGTTTAACAATAATAAACAGTATTTATGTTAGCGTGGGAGATATTTAAATTTATCTGAGCTAAATGAAGCTATCTGGACTCGTTACGTCATGCCTAACATGCTGCTGAAAATGAAGACACCAGGTTGATTTTTAATTTATTTATTTATTCAACACCACAAACTCATGTCACAAACACTGAGAATTAAATTGAACACTTTTAAAAACACGTTAACCGAACTTTAATGAACTGGACTCTGTTGTTTTCATCCTGGTGGAAACTGGACCCACATCCGAACCGCCGGTCCGCTTCGTGGAACAGCTTCGACCTCGCAGGAAAAAAATAAAAATAAAACCTCAGTTGGTTGTTCTGTGATCGAACTAAACACAAGGAAACATTATTAAGAACATCGTTTACCTTGTAGCGCTGCTGTAAATCAGCTGATTCTCACGGACTAAAGTCAGACATGTTGACTCGGTTCCGGTCCAGTCAGCAACTGGTGTGCAGCTTGTTAGATGAAGCGGCCCCACTTGGTGTCAAATCTGTTGACTCTTATCCAAATTCCAGCTTTAACTTGTTGTTAACTTGTTGACAACAACTTGTAGTAGCTGAACTTTTAGCCAGAGAGGAAAACAGGCTGCCTCGTGTGCTCTGTTTACATCAGGCAGCAGTGGCACGCATGCGCAGTAGTGAAGGTTCCAAAAATCACAGCGCCATCTAATGGCCCAGCATGGTAACTACAGTAAATTCATGAGTACGGGGGGTGGGGGGGAGAGAGTCGTATCCACAGAATTCGCCCATGTCAACGCAAAACTTTCAACCTAATTAACATACCCAAAAGTTGCGTTTCCCCCACACAGTGTCCGTGTAAACAGGGCCTGACTGTGTGGAGCCTCAGAAAACAATGACTCAAAGCAATGCCAGGAATTTAATCATTACACAACGACTGTTTACACAGAGCAGTCAGTCGGTGGAAAGGTGAGTGGAGGTCAGAGGTCGTAAGGGTAAGGGTTCCTTTACGCTACAGTTCAATTGGCTGCGTAAACGTTGGCACAAGGTTTTCTCAAAGTTGGACATCCGGGTACATGGTCACATGAGCATAATTTACAAGGAGGCTGACTTATTGGCCTGGAGCAAGGGTCTGCAACCTAAAGGTTGGTTTATACTTCTTGTATTACGTATTTTACCCCCCGTTGAGTGAAAAAAGGTTGCGCAACTTCTGTCTGTGCTCCCGCTGCGATCCCCCGGTGACAGCTCGTCTTGTACATGGCCCCCAAGCAGAACTCTGAGACGCCGACGATGCGGCTCGCAGCGTGTGATTGGTTCAAAGGTTGTGGGTGTTTTTTGTTTTTGCTTTGACAGACATGGATAGTTTTGAAGAGAAACTTGTCTGTGCACGCATACGCACACGCAAACCGTGCGTCTCTGCACTTTGCGCATTGCACCCAACACACACACACACACACCAATACATACTGTATATATTTATTTATGAATTTATAATGGATTTAATATAATGATAGGCTCCATTACCTCCATTTGTGAGTCCGTTATCATGAGCGTAGCCAGAATTTTATGAGGGGCGGATTGTTTAAAGGAAACGTTGACCTTAAAAAAGCAACAAGCCTTGGTGGCTCAATGGAAAGGCGTAGGTTTTCCGCTCCAAAGATTTTCTCGACTCGGGTTCGAATCTCACCTGGTTGAAGTTATTTTACGTTTGTCTTTTATTGGATTAAAAAAAAGGAGTTAATATGCCTGTGGTTAACACAAAATCCTTTTTTTTTTATCCAATGAAAGACAAACGTAAAATAACTTCAACCAGGTGAGATTCGAACCCGAGTCGAGAAAAGCTTTGGAGCGGAAAACCTACGCCTTTTCATTGAGCCACTGAGGCTTGTTGCTTGTTTAAGGTCAACGTTTCCTTTAAACAATCCGCCCCTCATAAAATTCTGGCTACGCCCATGATAACGGACTCACAAATGGAGGTAATGGAGCCTATCATTATATCAAATCCGTTTGTCCTGATAAAACATGCAGTGGGAGTGTGCGTGACGTATGCAGTGGGATGGAAGAGGGAGGGATTATCCCCACGTCTTAAAGAAGTATAAACACTTAATGCGGTCGGTGACACACACGCAATTACGTCAGCGCTG
Source organism: Garcialebias charrua (assembly GCA_038048925.1). Lineage (NCBI taxonomy): Eukaryota > Metazoa > Chordata > Actinopteri > Cyprinodontiformes > Rivulidae > Garcialebias > Garcialebias charrua. Next base: position 17,121 of record JBBPBX010060963.1, read on the forward strand.
GGTTCACTCAACGGGGGGTAAAAGACGTAAGACAAGAAGTATAAACCAAGCTTTAGTCTCTGGAGCCACATGTGGCTCTTTGGCCCCTCTGTAGTGGCTCTTTCAAGCTTTGACCAAAACAAACACAAAATTGAATTTTATTGGTTGTTATACAAACATCAATAATTTTAGCTGTTTTCCTGTCATTTTGTTTGCAAATATTCTAACTTTTCGTTTTATTTCTATACTTAATTATTTTTTCCATAATAAAAATAATCACATAGGTCTGCTTAGTTCATAGTTGTTTTATTTAATATATTTAAAAAATCCCTGTCTATACAATAATCTGTTCTTGTCATTTGTCTTAAATTGTAAAAATGTCAATAAATGTTAAAAACCATTAGATATTTTTAGCTTTAAAATGTCACCCCTACTAATAATAATAATAATGAATTCAATTTATAACGCACTTTTCATTAGTGAAAATCTCAAAGTGCTACACACATTGAATGCTACACACATTCAAACACCGGTAGCGGCAGACTACCATGCAAGGTGCTTTCTAGTCCTACCGGGAGCAACTCGGGGTTAGTGTCTTGCCCAAGGACACAACGACACATGGTGTGGGAAACCGGGATTCGAACCGCCAACCTTCCGATCGGGGGACGACTGCCATTACCACTACGCCACGGCCGCCCCGTAATAATTACTTGCCACAAAAGTCTTCTCCAAAAAACTTAAAGAGGCCCATGGGCCACCAGTTGATAACCACAGTTGTAGCAGGTGGTTGCGGTTCTGGACACATTTAATTTAGTGAAAGAAAACGTAAAAATGGCTCTTTTGATTGTAAAGGTTGCAGACCCCTGGCCTGGAGGAAAGTTGACAAACTAGTGAGATGTTGCTGTACATAATTACACGCCAATCAA
>JBBPBX010060964.1:0-21267 GCA_038048925.1 Garcialebias charrua
TATGTATATATGTATATATGCATATGTATATATATGCATATGTATATATATGCATATGTATATATATGTGTGTATATATATGTATGTGTGTATATGTATATATGTGTATATATATGTATGTGTATATATGTGTATGTATGTATATATGTATATATATGTGTATATATGTATATATGTGTATATATGTAAATGGTAAATGGAGCTTATTTATATAGCGCTCTCCAGCCCCCAGTGAGGAGCCCCAAAGCGCTTTACAATACCAGCCATCCATATATATATATATATATATATATATATATATGTATTAGGCATGTAACGGTTGTAATGGGTTTACCGAACCGTTTAGGTACGTCACGTTCGGTTCAGTCCACCTGCGTACCGTTTCGGTTATTTTTTCCACTCATTGAACGTTAATATATGCACCGCGGAACAAAATTTCCTGGCCGCGTTTCCGCACGGAGCTATTATCGCCGCGAAGCACGCGCAGCTCGCGCTGCCTTTAGCCGTTAGCTTCTCACTGCGGTCTCCTGTTTGGGACTGTTTCTTGTTAAAAGACGAGCGGCGCGCACATTCAGCGCTGTGTGTGTGGACTGTTGTTTCATGAAGAGACTGGCTCTCTCTCTTGGCCCTTCTCACGTGAACGCGCTTGAAACGACGTCATCGGAATGTGAACACCGCAGTGAAGAACGAGCAGCTTGCCGCTAACAACAGCTGTCAGCTGCACGCCTGCATTTAAACTACTTTTGTCAGGTAAATCATATCAGTCCAGAGCAATAACACAAACTGTGAGTTTTTAAATATCTGAGTCGAAGTCTGAGTGTTGTTATTATGCGCAGGCTTTAAAGTTATTGATCCTCACTACGAACCCCCATCACTCAAAAAGTTCAGAACTTTATGAAAAAACAAAAACTGATGTCAACAAGCCCTGGAGCAAAGCCCTGCCCTGATGATGAGTGAGAGATTCAACCGTTCAAAAAGAGGTATTCTTTTATTATTATTATCTGTGGAATGTTCTGGAGAGTGATGTGAAAAATGCAAAATCAATGTATACATTTAAGAAAAAGGACTTGCTCAAAAACTATATATGATGTAGCTTAGTGTGTTTGTGTATTACAGTTAGAAAAATTAAGTAGTTATTCATTTTGTGATGTAGTTTGAAGGTTATCATTGTTTGAACAAACTGTGAAATAAGGGGCAGATATAATAAGATTTCATCTTCTTTCTGCTCATTTCATTTTATCCTACTTGTATTCTTGTATCTGATGAAACTGTTTTGTATTGTTCTTTTAAAATGAATGAATAAACATCAAATCAAATCAAAATTATCTAAATAATCTTTTTTATTCAAAATCATAATCTTATTAACTTTTTTTTTTTAAATTGTGTTTTATTTCCAGTCTGGGACAGACATCCACCAGAGATCACCTGCAGCTAAGAAGTGTGTGATGACTGAACTGAACTCTGAACTTTTCCAGCACCTGTCCCACCAAGAAGAAGTTGTGAGTACAGTAATGAGGACAAATACAGCCACACTGATGCTACTGGACAAAAACTTGATTAGTTAGATTGTAAACAGTCTGTTGCTGCTTATTGTTCTGACTGTTATTGTATTTATTAAGATTTTTTATTATTGTTAAAATAGTTTTATTGTAGAGTGCTGTTTATTTAAAATATCATCCAAATGGGTCACTTTTATTTATTACTACCGGTACAATACTGTACAGTACAAACGTATTTTTGGCATATTTTCAAAAGAAACATTTTGTAAGTCTTTATTTTGTCCTTTTTTTTAGTACCGAAAATAAACCGAACCGAGTCCTCCTTGTAGTTGAACCGAACCGAAATGTGATTTTAGCGTACCGTTACACCCCTAATATGTATATATGCATATGTATATATATATATATGCATATGTATATATGCATATGTATATATGCATATGTATATATGAATATATGTGTATATATGCATATATGTGTATATATGCATATATGTGTATACAGGTAGTCCCCGACTTACGAGCGCTCTTACATACGAGGTCCCGGACATACGAGCTGGCGAAAGAGAAGTAAATTTGTAAAAAATACAGCACTTTTTTGTGTTTTTAGATGAAAGTGTGTTAGCTAACCGTTTGGAAACATGTTTCCGACCATGTTTATGAACTAATATGAACGTTTTTGATGAAAAACGAGTGTTCATAGTAGCGCTAGCATAAATGTTCCAACTTACGAGCGAAAATCCGGACTTACGAGAACACTTGCTTCGTGTTCCAACTTACGAATTTTCGTGTTACGAGCAACTTGCAGGAACGGAACTCGCTCGTAAGTCGGGGACTACCTGTATATGCATATATGTGTCTATATATGCATATATGTGTATATATGTGTATATATGCATATATGTGTATATATGCATATATGTGTATATATGCATATATGTGCATATATGTGTATATATGTATGTGTATATATGTATGTGTATATATGTATATATGTATGTGTATATATGTATGTGTATATACAGGTATGTATGTGTATATGTATATGTGTATATATGTATATGTATACAGGTAGTCCCCGACTTACGAGCGCTCTGACCTACGAGCATCCGGACTTACGAGCTGGCGAACGAGCAGTAAATTTGTAAAAAATACAGCACTTTTTTGTGTTTTTAGATGAAAGTGTGTTAGCTAACCGTTTGGAAACACGTTTCCGACCATGTTTATGAACTAATATGAATGTTTTTGATGAAAAACGAGTGTTTGTAGTAGCGCTAGCATAAATGTTCCAACTTACGAGCGAAAATCCGGACTTACGAGAACACGTGCTTCGTGTTCCAACTTACGAATTTTCGTGTTACGAGCAACTCGCAGGAACGGAACTCGCTCGTAAGTCGGGGACTACCTGTATATATATATATAATACATATACATATATATATATATACATACATATACATATATATATATATATATATATATATACATACTGGAACCAGTTTCCTTGAGAGGGGTTGGACACTCTTCCACTCTGGAGTTGCCCCTGGTGAGAGGCGCCGAGCAGGAGTGGGCATACTGGTTGCCCCCCATCTTGGTGCCTGTACGTTGGGGTTCACCCCGGTGAACGAGAGGGTAGCCTCCCTTCGCCTACGTGTGGGGGGACGGGCTCTGACTGTTGTTTGTGCCTATGCACCAAACGGCAGCTCAGACTACCCACCCTTTTTGGAGTCCTTGGAGGGGGTATTGGAGAGTGCGCCTCCTGGGGACTCCCTTGTTCTACTGGGGGACTTCAACGCTCACGTGGGCAATGACAGTGAGACCTGGAGGGGTGTGGTTGGGAGGAACGGCCCCCCTGATCTGAACCAGAGTGGTGTTCTGTTATTGGACTTCTGTGCTCGTCATGGATTGTCCATAACGAACACCATGTTTAAGCATAAGGGTGTCCATATGTGCTCTTGGCACCAGGACACCCTAGGTCGCAGTTCGATGATCGACTTTGTTGTCGTCTCATCTGATCTGCGGCCGCATGTCTTGGACACTCGGGTGAGGAGAGGGGCGGAGCTGTCAACTGACCACTACCTGGTGGTGAGTTGGCTCCGATGGTGGGGGAGGATGCCGGTCAGACCTGGCAGACCCAAACGTATCGTGAGGGTCTGCTGGGAACGTCTGGCAGAGTCTCCCGTAAGACGGAGCTTTAACTCCCACCTCCGGGAGAGCTTTGAACACGTTCCGAGGGAGGCGGGGGACATGGAGTCCGAGTGGGCCGTGTTCCGCGCCTCTATTGTCGAGGCAGCTTATCGGAGCTGTGGCCGCAAGGTTGTTGGTGCCTGTCGAGGTGGCAACCCTCGAACCCGGTGGTGGACACCGGCAGTGAGGGATGCTGTCAGGCTGAAGAAGGAGTCCTATTGGGCCTTTTTGGCTTGTGGGACCCCGGAAGCAGCTGATAGGTACCGGCAGTCCAAGCGGCATGCGGCTCGGGTGGTTGCTGAGGCAAAAACTCGGGCGTGGGAGGAGTTCGGAGAGGCCATGGAGAATGACTTCCGTACGGCTTCGAGGCGATTCTGGTCCACCATCCGGCGTCTCAGGGGGGGAAAGAGGTACGAGACCAACACCATTTATGGTGGAGGTGGCGTGCTGCTGACCTCAACTCGGGATGTTGTGAGTCGGTGGGCGGAATACTTCGAAGACCTCCTCAATCCTACTGGCACGTCTTCCACTGAGGAAGCAGAGCCTGGGGACTTTGGGTCGGGTTCTCCGATCTCTGGTGCTGAGGTCGCCGAGGTGGTTAAAAAGCTCCGCGGTGGCAAGGCTCCGGGGGTGGATGAGATTCGCCCGGAGTTCCTTAGGGCTCTGGATGTTGTAGGGTTGTGTTGGCTTACGCGACTCTGCAATATCGCGTGGACATCGGGGGCAGTTCCCTTGGATTGGCAGACTGGGGTGGTGGTTCCCCTATTTAAAAAGGGGGACCGTAGGGTGTGTTCCAACTATAGGGGGATCACACTCTTAAGCCTCCCTGGTAAGGTCTATTCAGGGGTTCTGGAGAGGAGGGTCCGTCGGATAGTCGAACCTCGGATTCAGGAGGAGCAGTGTGGTTTTCGTCCTGGTCGTGGAACACTGGACCAGCTCTACACCCTCAACAGGGTCCTGGAGGGTGCGTGGGAGTTTGCCCAACCAGTTTACATGTGCTTTGTGGACTTGGAGAAGGCATTCGACCGCGTCCCTCGGGGGGTTCTGTGGGGGGTACTCCGGGAGTATGGGGTACCAGGCCCTTTGATAAGGGCTGTTAGGTCCCTGTACGACCGGTGTCAGAGCTTGGTCCGCATTGCCGGCAGTAAGTCAGGCTCGTTTCCGGTGAGAGTTGGACTCCGCCAAGGTTGCCCTTTGTCACCGATTCTGTTCATAACTTTTATGGACAGAATTTCTAGGCGCAGCCAAGGTGTTGAGAGGATCCGTTTTGGTGACCTTAGAATCGCTTCTCTGTTTTTTGCAGATGATGTGGTCCTACTGGCTTCATCAGTTCGTGATTTACAACTTTCACTGGAGCGGTTTGCAGCCGAGTGTGATGCGGCCGGGATGAGGATCAGTTCCTCCAAATCCGAGGCCATGGTCTTGAGCCGGAAAAGGGTAGCATGCCCTCTCCGGGTCGGGGAGGAGGTCCTGCCCCAAGTGGAGGAGTTTAAGTATCTCGGGATCTTGTTCACGAATGAGGGAAAACTGGAGCGTGAGATCGATAGGCGGATAGGTGCAGCGTCCGCAGTGAAGCGGGCGCTGTACCGGTCTGTCGTGGTGAAGAGAGAGCTGAGTCAAAAGGCAAAGCTCTCAATTTACCGATCGATCTACGTTCCCACCCTCATCTATGGTCATGAGCTTTGGGTTATGACCGAAAGAACAAGATCTCGGATACAAGCGGCTGAAATGAGTTTTCTCCGCAGGGTGTCTGGACTCTCCCTTAGAGATAGGGTGAGAAGCTCAGTCATCCGGGAGGGACTCGGAGTAGAGCCGCTGCTTCTCCACATCGAGAGGAGCCAGTTGAGGTGGCTCGGGCATCTGGTTAGGATGCCTCCTGGACGCCTCCCTGGTGAGGTGTTCCGGGCATGTCCCACCGGGAGGAGACCCAGAGGAAGACCCAGGACACGCTGGAGGGACTATGTTTCTCGGCTGGCCTGGGAACGCCTTGGGATTCCCCCAGGAGCTGCTCCAAGTGGCTGGGGAGAGGGAAGTCTGGGCCTCCCTACTTAGGCTGCTACCCCCGCAACCCGACCCCGGATAAGCGGAAGAAGATGGATGGATGGATGGATGGATGTTGAAAGACTAGTCAGTACAGCAGGACAGATTTTCTCCCACAAAAGAGCCAGACTGGACTCAAAAACCTTTGAAAACCAACTTCTTCTGAACTTGAACAATACATTCTTGCTGCAATATTAAAATGTGTCAGTTCATGATGTTAGGACAAGAGACAAGAGATGTCTCCAAATTACTCAACACACAGGTCCAAGTTTTGAAAATGGTGTCAGGAAGTTAAAATATTGTTCACTATTGACCCATTACAAGGTTGACTAGACAGTATTTTAACTAGAGTTGATGATAAACTGGAGTTGAAATGATCAGTGCCTGTTCCTTTGTTAGGTCCATTTTTTCTGTCAGATCTGCAGCATTGTTCATTAAAATGACTCAACACTGTTCATGTATTACAGAAAATATACATACAGTATGCACACTTACTTAATGATACAGTATGTAGACCACTGCATTATGTAATACATTCAGCAAGTACTTTTACTTTAATACTTTAAGTATTTTTAAAAGCAAGTACCGGTACTTATTTACTTTTACTTGAGTAAAAACATTAATATGGTACTTCTACTTTTACTAGAGTACATTTTTCTGTTTATTTGTACTTTTACTTAAGTACAGTGTTTGAGTACTTTCTCCACCACTACCTAACATGCATGTTTTTGGTCTGTGGGAGGAAGCCAGAGTACCTGGAGGAAACCCACGCATGCACGGAGAGAACATGCAAACTCCACCCAGAAAGGCCCTCGGACCGGAATTTGAACCAGGGACCTGCTCGCTGAGAGGCAGCAGCTCTTTCCGCTGTGCCACCGTGCTGCCTTGTTTACCTTTATATCACAGAAAATGTATAATCTTCAGTTTCATTGTATCAGTTTAAATGTGTTTGTTTTACAGAGTCAGATAGAGTCAGAGTTTCTTTATTTGTCATACACACCACATGTGGTACATGTGGTGGAACAAAATTGTGCACAAAGGGTCTCAGTTACATCAAACAAAAGTATAAAATGTAAAAGAAAAATAGTAACAAGATCTAAGATGAACTAAGAAGAATGTTCAGCTAAAAATATGCTAAGCACTGGTATTACAAAAACAATACGCTGAACAGCAGCACGAACACGAGTCTGTGTGAGCAGATGAGTACGAATGAACACAGCAACATGAAACAGATCAGCAGCAACATGATAAGGTGCACACCCAAGTGCTTGTAGCTGGAGACCACTTCCACCGCAGATCCTCCTATGATGGGGTGGAGTGGGGGGTAGGGGGTAGAGGTGTTTGTTCCGTCCGAAGTCTCTTTTGTCTTGTTCACATTGATGTGACGGCTGTTCTTCCTGTACCAGTTCTCCAGGTGTTCCACCCCCTGCTTGTAGCTGGATTCATTGTTGTTTGTGATGCATCCCACCACTGCTGTATCGTCCGCAAATTTTACAATATGACAGCCTGGATGGGTAGGTGCACAGTCATACATGTGCAGAGTGAACAGGAGAGGGCTCAGCACACAGCACTGAGGGGAGCCAGTGCTGAGGGTTATGTTGGAGGAGAAGTTGTGGACCCTCACAGACTGTGGTTTGTTTGTTAAGAAGTCCAGGACCCATTTGCAAATGGAGGGGCTTAGTTCTAGTGTGAATAGTTTGTCCATCAGGGTTTGGGGGATCATGTTGTTGAAGGCAGACGTGAAGTCCACAATGAGCATATGGACGTAGGAGTCCTTCTGCTTCAGGTGGGTGAGAGCATTTCACAGGAATAATTGAAATTACAATGCATTGAAAACTGGAATTGTTATCTGGCTTATTCTAAACCTACACTACTTTGTACTTTGCAAGGATATTTTCTTCCTTTATGGCAATATTTAAACATAGGAATATACTTATTGACACAAACACAAATTGGTGGTTACGAACGTGGGTTTTGAGTGCCCCTCTATTGGACGCATGGGGCAGCCTTCACCAACACTGATTGCTGTTTACAGCGATGGTTCTAAATGTCAACTGGTGGCATTAAAATATAAAATGGCAAGGAAAATTGGTTGAATTATAACTTTGTTGACATACACCACTGATTCAAGTTCAAGTCCGTGCTAAAACCTAATTTCATTACATGTGGTTAGTTTTGTGATTTTATTTATTTATTTATTTATTTATTTATTTATTTATTTATTTATTTATTTATTGTCTTGTTGGTTCCTAGAGCCATGCTCCAAGTTAAAATATGAAACCGTTCTCACTTTAAAGTTAACAAACAACGAGATGGTATTTCCGGGAGACTAATTTATCTTGGAAACGGAAATACATACTAGCTCTTAATGTACAAATTATACTCATTCCGTGTTCATAAACAGTACATTTTTCTAAATTTATGTTTATGTCAATATCTGTGTGTGATCACTTGTTTAAAGGCATTGTCTCCAAATTTCATAAAGGCATTGTCTCCAAATTTCACAAGCCTCTCAAATCCAGGGGCGTCGTGCACTGCATCTGCTCTGTCTATTCAACAACTGTGTGTGTGTGAGCTCTAGTATGTGTGTGTCTACTTTGACATGAGTGTTTATGTGTGTGTGAAGGTTGCATGAAAATGTGTTTGAATATGTGTGTGTGGCTATGAGTGTGCTTGGCTGTATTTTGTTACATAACCCTTAATTATAACTGGGGAGGAAATGTGACAGCTTGTGGCCTAATCCTTAATACAAGAAATACATTTTTACAATTCAGAAAGAAATCTGCTTGTTCGTGTGTGTGCGTATGTGTGTGTGTGTGTAATCTGCACATGCAAAATAAAGGAAATGTGACAAACGCAAGCATCGATTTGGAGTTGTTATGACATGATAATGACACATAAAATGGGTTTTCCATTATACATGTGTGTTATTAAAGTTAGGAAAGAGAAGCAGCGATATTTATTTTAAAAATTGCTCAAGGATGTTAGTGTTTTTTTGTGTGTGTGTGGTCTGAATGACAGATCTATTACTGCAAAAGAGTGTGTCTATTATCAACAGTAAGAGGCCTTGCAGAAGCACTCACACTGCCATTCCGGGTGATTAAAGCTGACTAACATGCTTTATGTGTATGAGCGCGTCTGGAATGTGCACGTGTGGATATGAAAAGCTGACACTTGGCTTTTAAGACACTTGCTAATGTGGCCTTTGAAGGCTTCTCATCTTTCTAAGCGTGCACACTTTACGCACACCTTTTTGTATCCCAGTGTGTTCACTGAGAACACTTATCACCATATTCACACTTTCAGACACACATGGCTGTGTGCCAAGCAGTCTGCATACTGAAATATTATCTTATGGGAACCCTTTTACTCAGATATAATGGTATTGTGCTTCCTAAAATACACACCCACATGATTATGGAGCCTTTGCTCATCTTTACCTGCTTCCAATGAGCCAAACAGTGGTGTTAAGTCAAGATAATACTTGAGCATCACAGTCATGAACACGGCTGAGTTGTACTTTATACTAGCGTTAAGACTTGTTGCATGTAGGTCTTATCTTGAACCTTTGGTATTGCTACTTTAAAAGAAAACAGCTACAGAACAGGAATCTGAAATGAAGATATATGTTTAGGAAGTACATTCTTTATACAAAAACTTACCCACAAAGTTTTATGTAATCTACTGTAGTTTCAGGTTGTTTATGCTCGTGTGATAATTGCAATAATCCAATTGTTTGTCCTTTGTTTAGTCATTGCTCAACTTGTGCAGTGCTGACAAGTTACAAAAACCAGGATGTGCCTGACCAGCCAGACAACAGAGATCCCTCCACTGCACTACTGACTCTGTCACAGCAGTTTATGTTGGAGCTGCCCTTTGTAAAATCAAGAATGGCAATTTTAGAGTAAGAGTAAGCCATCACAATTGGAATGACTGATTCAAGTTAGCATGTTAGCATGCATAAATCAAAGAATGGAAAGAATGGATCTATTTATAACCGGCTTAACCCACGCCAAGCACAGTCGAGGCTTACCTTCTTCTCTTTACCAGCTTCTACAGGCTTTTACTGCATTTTCACTTCATCCATTAACACTGTCGCTCTCTCTTCATTTATTTTCCTTCCACCTTCCATACATTTGTTGCTCCAGTTTTATGTTTATAAAATGTACGGTATACAAAAAAAAAAATGTTTTAGCAACTGCTACATCTGTCTTTCATAACAAAGTTGATGTATAATAAAGTAAAAAAAAAAAAAAACGAGAAAGACGTGAAGCAAAACTGTGGTAGAAGGACTTGATCTTCAGAAATGAAAGAATGTCTTAGACAAAATTAGAAAATAAAAGTACTTATGTGATGTTCCAGCACTGTTATTGGACAGAAGACCAGCTGTCTCTCTTTTGGACAGCAGAAAATAAGCTGATTAACGACAAGCAAGCAGGGGCACAATAAATTTTGGCCCAATTTCTGTAAGAAAAACTGGTTTATTTTTAGAAAGATGAAGTGTTTGAGACCTTTGACAAGCAGAAAATCATCATTCTCCAATTTAGTTAAACGCCACTTATTTAGATTAAGACCACCAGTTTTAAGTAAAATACCCAGAATTCAGTCTGCTGTTAATTCCTGGAGGATAGCCTGAAGTCATTATTTATTAGCTCTTGTATTAAGCTGCTTGTCTGCTGCAGTTTGCCTATTCTACATCATCTTGGGTTGAATATTTTGGAATAAAGTGAATTAAGATACCACAGTCTTCCACACCAATTAAATGACAACTAAAAAAGCCTCCAGCTACTTGTGTCAATCAGAAATGACATCATCTTTCAGCTCCACTAGTCAAAAGTAATGTACGTACATCAGGTTGTGAAATAGTCACGTGCAAATTAAATTGTAATGAACTTTACCATTTGAGTTGGTTTAGATGAAAACTGAATGAGTTGTGACAAAAAAATAAAATAAATACAGTACAAGGAAAAGTAATTACAGGTACCGGTTTCATTTCACAACATGGTGTAAATTCTAAAACGTAAATTGCTACGATTCCTAGATAAGTTCCACTGTGGGCATCTTCAATGAAAGCTGTTTTTTTTTTTCCGCACCGATAATGTATCAGTCAGTGTGTGGTATAATCTGACAAGAAATACTCCCCTTTTTGCAAGATGTGAGAAACTTAATTTGAGACTGCAAGCCTCAAGCAACTTTACACTAGAGAGAACTGCCACTGTGTGATGATCCTTTTAGTTTTACCAACTGATTTTATATGTGTGCTTTTGCCATGTGCATTTAGCTTGTTTAAGAGAATACAGTACCTTCATCTTTTCTCTTAGACTTTTCTAAGTCAAGCCTGCAGCGAAGCATGGACGACTCTCTGTTGGTCTTCCTGCTCCATTTTAATTAAGTTCTGCTCCATTATTACTTGTTAAGAAATCCACTTATCCAATAATGTCTGAGGCAATACCCAAATGATTCCATTGTCTATACCTTACACCAATTACTTTTTTCTACTTGTCTTGAGCTTTATTTCTTTATTTTTCCCATTGTGAATTAATATAGGCGAGCCTTTTCTTTTACCAGTTTCTTCCATATGTTTTTTCTCTCTCTCTCTCTCTCTCTCTCTCTCTCTCTCTCTCTCTCTCTCAGACAGATTCCTTGTCAAGTTGTCTTTCTTTCTAAGATGAATTTAATCCGTTTTTTATTTTTTCTACCTTTCTTCTCCTGATCGAGCATCTTCTTTCCTGAAGGAGTAAATTTAGACAGAATTACCTCCCTATTCCCTTCTCTGTCGCCGTCTCTCATTCATTTTCGGTCTCCCTTCCCGGCTGGGCCTCGTCATGGTGTTTTCTAATGCTGTGGAACAATTTATGCAGCATTTCAAACAGGTGGCAACTGATTGGAAGATGCGTTTCCATGGATTACTTTTATGCAAACACAAAATGTGGTGTGTAACAAGATTATGTAAAAATAAACTAACTAGCATTTGGGAGCTTTATAAATATAAGTGCCTAACCTTCCAAATGTTTTTTTAATGTTACATTTACAAAGCACAATGCTAGGTTTGCTTATTGTATCCTTTTTACACACATTTTCAGGTGTCAGCAAAGAGTAGAAGAGAGTAAATTAATATATAGCCTGGTTAAAACCAGACCCTTGTCCTTCACTTCGCTTTGGACTAAGGTCTGGGACTTCTCTCATAGAAAACGATTTCTCCGGTCGATTTTTGACCGGACCAATCAGAGAACAGAAGGCAGAGTTTTGTTATTTTAGCCTGGCGAGGTCCAGGCTATCAGATAAATAGCTCAGAAACCACTCGGTGGATATTTTTTCTGCTACCAGTGTGTAATTATATGGCTCTAATTTACTGACTGTTGGCCTAGATGAAACATTTGAGATAAAATTCGATTTTTTATCATTTATTTTCGTAGCGCACCCAAGGCTGTTTGGAAAATGTCAAACCGAAACAACTTAAATCCAGCAGATTTGACCATTTCGTGAATTGATTTAGGAACTGTTAAGCTCAGGAACACTTCTGATATAACGTCAGCTAAGAAATATATTTTTTCTCAGCAAAGAAATAATAGTTTTTACCTTGTTTTCATGAAAATTCCTTCGTGGCGGCAGCCATTTTAACTGACGACGTCAGTCGACGTCGTTCAAAACTCCGCCTTCTGTTCTCTGATTGGTCCGGTAATCCGCCTTCTGTTCTCTGATTGGTCCGGTCAAAAATCGACCGGAGAAATCGTTGTCTATGGGAGAAATGCCAGACCCTAGTACAAAGCAAAGTGAAGGACAAGGGTCTGGTTTTAACCAGGCTAATTAATATTAGGGATGCACCGATCCACATTTCTCACTTCCAATCCGATACCGATACTTGTTAACTCAGTATCGACCGATACCGATATTTTCCCGATCCGATACTATTCAGGTATTTGACTCTGTATAATGAAACTTTTGCACCCAAACTATTCATTTTAACATTGTGTGAGATAAACCCAATGAAGACACTCTTAAGCCTTACAATAGGGAACCCCCTTATTGTAAGGCTTAAGAGTGTCTTCATTGGGTTTATCTCACACAATGTTAAAAAGGGCAGTCACAGATTGTGATTGAACACAAGTGCTCTTTGAAGCTGGATCGGAAAAGTATCGGCAGGTTTGATCCGATACCCGATACTTAAATAATGCTGGTATCGGATACCGATACAGATACTGGATCGGATCTGCCCCATCCCTAATTAATATATTGTATGAGAAAAACCGTTTCTCAGACTGAGCAAACAATGCTTTGTATTATTCTTTAGTTTTTATTTCCTTTGGCAATGGAACATGTTTGAGGGACACTGTAATTTTATATTCATTCTAAAAAAGTGGAGAACATTTAGTTGCAAGCAAAGTTTTATCCTTTTTTCTTTCAAATGTTTTTTGTAATTAATTTTTTGAAAAAATATTGACAAAAGTTAGCTCAAAATGTATTTTCTAAAATTCATTTAGCATCAGATGGATAAGGTCAATCAAAGTGCTGATGAGTGCTGCCTGAGAGATGAGTGTAAAAACGATGACAGCTTCAGACAAGGACAGAGAGTATGAACAAGGGATGAGAGGTTAAGTGACATTATCAAAGAGAAAGAGAGCGAGATGACCAGAGAGGACGAGAGCCAGATGAGAGCAGAAGAGGCAAAAGGGAGAAAAGAGTCTGAGTGGCGCACTGACAGAGGAAGGCATGGTGAGAGGTGGAGAGAAGGTCACGAGGTTCGTGGTTGCTGAATTCATCATCTCATCGTCTGCTTTAATGTAAAAGCTCAGCCATTTAGTGATCTGAGGGAGGGAAGGATGGCGAGAGAGGAAAGCAATTATGATTTCAGGGCACAGTAAAGTGATGCAACTATACGGCTTCAACCTTTGTAAAACTACCCAGCGCAAGAGTTCAACATGGTCAACAGTTTGGCTCATAAAGCAGTACCACAGTAGCATTCATTGGTTATTACAGCCTCTTATTTTATGAAATTGAAAACAAGACGACCTGGGCTTTCCGAACATTATCTCCTCAGGCTGTGGCCAGAGTGCAGCAGCTGCTCAGCATGTTAAAAATGAGACTACTGGGCCTAAAAATAGTAGCTGAAGGCACACGCATCGGTATTCCAATGAATTAGAACGGCATCCACCCAGAGCGTCTCTCCTGTGACCGACCCTGCTCTGTTTTCAAGCTTTGCTCTCAGCCATGTGAGGCAGCTTTGTGCAGCATGTACTGCGGGCCTGGTTCACTGAAGGACTGCATGGACTTTGCGCCAAGTGTTAGGAGCAAACTAGAACTTGCATGTTCGTCTGATTCACAAGAGTCAAACTTGGGTTCTTGGGGACCACTATAATGTTTAATTCAAAGGCTTTTGGAGAACTAAATTATATGTTGAGAAGGTAATTAAACTATTTAAATAGAGTGTGTTGGAGTAACAACTAGTACTTCCAGGACAGTGGCCTTTGAGGACTGGAGTTTGACACTCTTGTCAATTCAAAACTTTATATGAATAGTGTGATGATGTGTGTTTAAAACTGCACAGTCAACTAAACAGAAGCTTCAGGCACAGTTTGCCCACTATTAACTAAGGTTTTTAAGTGTAAATTTAGAGAACAAACATCTAATATTTACTCAAATTGTGGTTATGGTTATAAACGGGTGCTCCTAGTCTGAGGTCGTGGTTCTCAACGAGAGAAATGTGGCATTGACTATCAGCTCCAAGCAAAATAATTCAAGTACCTGGGTGTCTTGTTTACAACTAACAGAAGGGAGTACAATGAATTGGAGCATTCTCCATAGTAATAAGGGCAGTGGTTCAGTCTGTTGTGGTTAAGAAGGACCTGAGCTCTTGATATGCTGTTCTATAGATTCCAACCCTTAACTTTGGTCATGGGGTTTGATCATGACCAAAAGAACAAGATCCCGGATACAAGCAGCTGAAATGAACGTCTCTAGAGAGGCCGGGCTCATCTTTAGAGATAAGGAGAGAAGCTCCATCATGCAGGGGAAACTTAGAGTAGAGATGTTTGCTCCACCACATCAAAAAGTCAGTTGAGGTTGTTCAGGCATCTGCGTAGGACGTCTCTTAAGCACATCCCTTTGGAGGTTTTCCAAGCACATTCCACTGATAGAAGATCTTCGACAGGCTGAGAGCTTGCTGGAGGGATTGTGGATCCTCTCTGGCCAAGGATCACTTGGGGATCCTCGAGGAGAAGCTGTAGTGTGTTGAGCAAAGGGATGTCTGGTTTTTGTTTTCACTCAACCTTTCTTTATACAGGTTAGTCTCAGTGAGCCACAAGGACTCATTTACAAGAAAGGCCTGTTTTAAACAAAGAACACAGATAAGGAAGAGGGAGAAAGTAATCAAATAAAATACAAATACAACAACAAACGATTTACCAGTTACAATTATTTTTGATTTACAGTATTTTCTGGTGTATAGTTGTCGCACCTGTGTAAAGGTCGCATTGTCCAGTAGATTGGAAAACATATCAGGAGACCAAGGGACAAGAGGAGTTAAGAATGTATGACTTTGGGTGGCAACTCTAAATGTGGGGACAATGACAGGCAAAGGTAGTGAGCTGGCTGTCATGATGCAGAGCAGAGGCTGTGAAGTAGGTTAGGCATGTTAAAGATAGGAATGGTAATGTTCTACCAAGTTAGGAGAGTGTGATGGGAGGACAGAATGAGGAATTTGAGGAGCTAATGAATGAAGAGAATGAAAGGGAAGGAAGCGTAGAGGTCATAAACCGTGTTTCCATCTATTTTCAATTCGAATTTTGAGCAAATTTTTGAAATTTTGCAAAAATATAAATAAAAATTAATGCGAATCAGAAGTGTTTCCATCAACTGGCTTGAAGCGCATCCACCAGGCCACGCAAAGCGGCATTATGTCAGACGTCAGCGTCAATACGTCAGACGTCAGCGTTACGCATGTCTACAGTAAACAGGAAGTAGCGGTTGAAAACAGGACCCGACCACACATCTCGGCAAAATGGAGAGAATATTTCAGGTATGTGTTGCTATTGGGCAAGTTGTATTTATTCTGTCATGCCAACTAGTTTTAGCGATGTTACATGTTGTCCAGAGACAAAGTCACGTGACGTAAATGTTTGCTACGGCAGAACTGAGTCGGAAAATCTGTTTCCATCTCTCGTTTTGCGCATCGGCTCTGATAAAAAAAAAAATAAAAAAAAACCTCAAGCTAGCGTATCAACTTTTTTGCGAATTAGAGGAAGTTAGTTCGAATCATGCCGTTTCCATTCAGCTTTTCTGATGTGATACTTCAATATTAAACACGGCTATTGAAACTGTGGACCAGGAAGTGGGAAAGATTAGTGAGGGTGAAGTCCGGAAAGCTCTGAAAAGATTGAAGAAGGGGAAGGTAGTAGGACCTGATGACATACCAGTGGAGGTTTGGAAACGTCTCGGAGAGATGGCAGTGAGGTTTTTGACTCAAATATTCAATGGCATATTTGAGGATGAGGATGATGAAATTCATTAAACCTTTATTCAGACAGGTTTGTGCTGGTACCCACTACCCATTTATAAGAACAAGGGTGATGTATAGAATTGTAGCAATGACAGGGAAATTAAGTTGATGAGCCACACGATGAAGATCTGGAAGAGAGTTGTGAGAGCTAGACTTAGATTACTTAACATTCATAAAGTGATAATTGAATATGCTTCTACAACTTTTGGTGTCACGTCAGTTCTAGTTGGCCACCACTGTTAATAAAAATTAGTCGATACAAAATGCAATAAAGAAACAATCAATCAATAAAAGTATATTTTTACATGTGTGGAACCAAAATTGAATGTGGTAGTTACTGAGTTGTTCACAACTCATAATCTGAGTGAGCCATTTTATGATAGTGCATGAGATTGCACATAAATACTAGTTTGAAGCTACGCCATAAAAGGCAACAAGAAATATGCATCCCTTCAAGCAAAGCTAGGCCATTATTTATCAAAAAGATCAAAAGTCTAGCTCTACCAACACAGCCACGGATATCTAATAAACAAACAATAAATAAACTAACACTCTCACCTATCAGAGCCATGTTCTAGTTTGCCCACTAGACAGTGATTGAGGCTGTGGGTCTCCAATATCAAACAGCCAAAGTCATCCTGTCTCCTGGCATATAATTACTGACACGAGTCATCCAGAAGGAAATCACTCCAATGTGCAGTTTGCACATAATTGATGATAATGCTATATATACCATGGGAGTTTGACGCCCTTACGAGATGTTTGCATTCTGCAGTAATGATTTAAGTAGATTGTACCCATTAATCAGAGGGGGCTTCCAAACACTGGCCCTATTTTCCAGTGTTATCAACCACAACAGCAACAGCTTGGGTTATTTTTGACTAGTTTATGAGGGCAGTTTACAGACTTTTCAAAGTAGGACAAAATAATCTTATTTTAAATAGATTTTTCAAAAGATTAATATGTAGGCAATATCGTTGTTCAGGGATTCATCTTCTGTGTTTTTGCACATTCAACATTAATCAAGTCTTTGTTATTTTCACTATGGCAGAACAGTTATTCAGCTTTTGTATCAATATCTTTTTATTTTACTAAACTCAAACTCAGCATTTAACAATTTGAGTAACAGCCCAAAGTATAAGTCTCTATAAAAAATAAACTACACAAAACTGCCACAAAATTGCCATAAACTGCTGAATTAATACGTCAAAAAGGGGCACATCTAGTATGTCTAAGTAAAGGCCTAGATGTGGAAAGAGTACTGCAAATTTGTACTGAAGTACAAGCACTGTTACATTGCTTAAATTGTACTCAATTACAAGTACTGGTGTTAAAATAATACAAAAAAAAGTGCAAAGTACTCTTTTCAAAAATTACTCAGAGTAATACTTATTAACCATTTGATATTTTATCTTGTTGTCAATAGAAGCCATTTAATTGGATTGACGGAACAGCTACATTCAAAGTACATTTCTCAGATGTTCAAAAGCTCCGTCTTATTTTAGTACCAGTTAAACCAATGGCAGTGACGATATCTAAGATCTTTGCATACTTATTTGCAAACATATTTGCCAAACTAATACACATACAAACAATAAAAAAACTATATCATACAGGTAGTTGTAAAACCTATGTGTTTTGAGATTAGATGCTGAAGTCATGTGAGCTGTTGTCACCATAGAGATCAAACACAGTTTGCATCTGGACGCTGTCTCCCTTTCATCGTCTGCACATGAAAAATTCCTCCAGGTATGGCCACGGGCACTCGTCCTCAGCCATTACCTCATCATTTTCTATGTTGACAGTGTTGTCCTCTGTCTCCATTTTGGCTTTTTCTCCAAATCTTCAGTCCATAAATGACTCTACTCTACAGAGTTGTCCTGTGCTTATGTCAAAGGTAATTGGCGCGTTCGCGATCTGAGCCTTATTGGCTACAAAGATGCAGATGAACGGTTTGAATATTAATTCAAACTATGGCCATACTCCGTAGCGACTTCGGATTTTAAAAGTAGCGAAGTAGATGACATGGTCTAAATTGTACTTAAGTATGAGTAAAATTACACACTTGAAAGAAATACTCATAAAAGTACAAGTACCCCCAAAAATCTACTTAATTACAGTAGTGTGAGTATTTGTGATTGGTTACTTCAACCCCTGGTGCTAACATTATTTGAGGGAATGCATATACATGCTGCTGTATGCACCATAATTGTAGTCCAAGATGATAGCACACAAAATCATTGTAAGCAAATAATCTCTGAAAATCTGCTTCACCGACTGATAGAGATCGACTAATTTTAAATCAAGAAAGAGTTGACGTTTGTTTTATTATTTAAAATATAAAATAAAATAAAATATTTAGCTTCAAGGTTAAAGATTCTTTATTGTCATTCACATCACATGTGGTAAATAATGTGGAATGAAATTGTGTACTCAAAGTCCCAGTTACTTCCAAAAATAGCAAGATAAAGATCTAAGATATGCACTAAACTATAATAATATAGTGTAATTGGATGTATTAAACGGCAGCCTGAACATGAGTCTGTTGTGAGCAGATGGGTATGAATAAAGCAGCTTTTGTTAAGAAATCAGCAGCATGGATAATCAGCAGCACAGCTAGTGTCCGATCTCCAATTAAAGTGTCATTACAGTGATTTTCCTGGTTAAGGATTTAGAAGTTTAAAGCTGCTATATGTAACTTTTCTAACAATATATTTTTAACATATTTCTTCACTCTGTCACTAGAT
Source organism: Garcialebias charrua (assembly GCA_038048925.1). Taxonomy (NCBI): domain Eukaryota; kingdom Metazoa; phylum Chordata; class Actinopteri; order Cyprinodontiformes; family Rivulidae; genus Garcialebias; species Garcialebias charrua. Next base: position 18,968 of record JBBPBX010060964.1, read on the forward strand.
TGATGTTAGAGAGGTAATCTCTGAAAAAAACTAAAAAAAAATATTGTCCCCTTGCTTCTCCAGGTGGTAAATAAGCATTTCTAAAAAGAAAAAGTGACCCGCCATTTTCCAGCCAATAAAAACAAAGTTTGTAACCAGCCAATAAAAACCGAGCTTGAATTTGAATCAGCCAATAAAAACAGAGCTTGAATTCAAATTTCAACAGACCACAAGGGGGCAGAGCCATATATGGCTCTGAGGGGGAGGGATCAGAATGCTTTGCTTGTTGAAATTTTTTCTAAGTGCTGATGTTCTACAGAAACTGCAGACTGAACCTTTAACAGCTTGAGGGTAGAAGTTGTTCTTCATTTACTCATATACTGCTTATTGTTGAGTTGCTGAACAGATGTTAACCACATCTGCTGCTGAAAAAGTTTATTCATTTTGCAACAGGCCTCATTTTTGTGTATTGTTTAATTGTAAACCAGGTTTTATGAACTTACAATTGAAATGAGATACGTTTCAGAGTAAACTTCTTTTTTTTTTTTTAATCAGGTAAGTTATTATTATTGTTTTCCTCCTTCAGGGGTTGCCACAGTGAACTAACTCCCACGACAACTTAACAATTGCTTTCATTCCTTTCCTGACACAACCACAGCCCACCGCTACCACAGCCCTCAGTGTGGAGCAGAGGGCTGCCAGCACGGTGGCACAACTGGTAGAGCTGCTGCCTCTCAGCGAGCAGGTTCCCGGTTCAAATCCCGGTCCGGGGGCCTTTCTGGGTGGAGTTTGCATGTTCTCTCCGTGCATGCGTGGGTTTTCTCCGGGTACTCCGGTTTCCTCCCACAGTCCAAAAAAACATGCATGTTAGGCTGATTGGTAACTATAAATTGACCCTGGGTGAGTGAGACAGGTCATTCTTGTAAATGAGTCCCCGTGGCTCAATGAGGCTAGCCTGTATAAATAACGGTTGAATGAATTCGGGCACTTGGGAGAGAAGATGGTGGGGGTTAAGGGCCTTGCTCAAAGGCCCAATGTGGGGTAAATGTGGGTGGAGGCAGGTGTGGGAGTTTCACCTTTCCTGCCCACATTTTTTGATGTTGTCAGTCTGAGAAGTTGAACCGGCGACCTTCCTATCCCAAGCCCACCCTCTCTAACCTTTGCATCACCACCACTCTAATGTTGTAAAGAATTGGTTTAAATAGCAATAGTAAATAACCATTCATATGTTTAATTTATTTGTATTGTGTCGAATCTCAGTTTGTTGAATCAAACTAATAATGAATTGTATCATATTGTGCTTAAAAGCTTAGGCCTTTTTTTTGGCATTTTATACACCAGTACTCCAATAACTTGTTATTAACTAATTTAGTTGAAGGCAAACAGTGCAATGAATTATTTGTGATTATGCTAAAAAAGCAATATTAACAACAATCTTCTAAAAGTTTTACAGATGTACTAAACCAGGTTGGGTTTGATGGTGCTGCCCATTTGTTTAGCAGAAAGCAGTGCAGCCGGAAAACTGATGACGTAAATGACGGGCACTGCGTGTAAGCTGTCAGATCAGAGACATCATATCAGTGACTTGTCAACAGTTCCTCAAACATATCTCTGCAGGTGTAACACAGCCGAACGGACAGATTCATCAAGACATGAGCAAACGCAAACATGTAACACAGAGAAGATAAAAGGGTCACAGATGAACTGTGGTGTGAATGAACGGCATTTTAAAGGGATTGCTAAATTGGGCTTGTAAAAGTTTGTATTTTGTATTTTCATCACAAGTTTCCATTGGGCTGCTAGCCATCAGCTATCTTGTATCTTGTATCTTAATAACTCAAGTATAAACAATAATATCAAGAAGGACTAATTTATTCATAATGTCAAACAATACCAACAATAAGTGTGTTTGGGCAAAGATTTTCCATTTAAATTCATACATATTTATGTTTGACTGACTTTACCTAAGGGAACGGTTGAAGTCAAAGGTTCACATCACCTAGATTATGAAGAAAATCAATAAAAAACATGTTCCTTCAAATTGTTTGTGATGGAATTATCATAAATAACAGGCGATGCAGAAATGTATGATTGCTCAGAAGACAGAGAAAAATCAAAAAGAGCTTTTTGATCCCTTTTTTTCCAGAAAAATACAAATCCCGTGTGAAATTTTAATAAACCAGACATTTTGAGTGGATGTGGCAATGACAGACAAAAAGGACATAAAATCAGAAGAAAACACTCTTCAATAATTGAATTAATTTGTTTTTCTGTAAAAACAGAATGACAAATTAAAGAATTGCACTGAGACAAATTATAGA
>JBBPBX010060965.1:0-21267 GCA_038048925.1 Garcialebias charrua
AGCACCTGTGACAGAGCACCTGTGACAGAGCACCTGTGAGCGGACGCGGGCGCACCTTGGCTGCCGCTGCTCCTCATACTTTTTGCTCCTTGAGCCTTTTTTGTTACTTTCTGCTATTTTTTCACCGAGCCTTGTTGGACATTTCTACCTTTCTACCTTTCTGGAACACAGAGTGCGACAGAGTGCGACAGGCGCAAGCCTGTGTACAGCACCTGTGCATAGCACCTGTGCGAGAGGACGCGGACATTTCTACCTTTCTACCTTTCTTTGAACCTTTCTACCTTTCTTTGAACCTTTCTACCTTTCTTGAACGCAGAGTGCGACAGGCGCGAGCCTGTGTACAGCACCTGTGTGAACGGACGCGGGCATTTTTACCTTTCTACCTTTCTGTGATTAAGTTTTAGAGCAACTGTCTTTTCTGACTGCGTTGTGGATCTGCAAACATTATAAGTTGCCGGTCAAAGCAGATGACCGCTTGTCCTGAGCCTGGTTCTGCTAGAGGTTTCTTCCTTCTAAAAGGGAGTTTTTCCTTTCCACTGATGCCATTGTGCTTGCTCAGGATGGGAGATCGTGGCGAAGCCAAGATTTGACTTGTTTGCTGGATTCATTAGATAGAAAACTTTACTAGTCTAACCGGAATTTTAATAGTAGGAGCTGCTAGCTCCCGCTAGCTTCAACACAAATTTAGCTTCGAGAACCACGTAGCTGCACTTATTGTTCGCTTACCTGCTGCCTCTCTCAACTTCCTGTGTCCTCTGGACTGTTCTGGACTCTCTCCTGTACTCCTTCAAGGTAATGCTTGTTCGAGTTACATCTCTCTGCTTCTTGTATATCTTTTTCGGAGCCGTGGGCCTGCTGCTAGTGGCTAGCTCTGTGCTAGCCTCCACCGGCTTGTGGATGTTGACATACTCGGCTTCGCAGTTGATTGAACTGAACAACTGCTCCATTCCTCTTTCTATTCACACCATCAAACAACTGACTTCTGCGTAGACCTCGTTACATCCATAGAAGCTTTCGAAATAAAACTGTTTATTCTCAAGCGAACTCGGATTCGATTAGTGCTGTCTGGGCTGAAAGACGTGTCGCACGCGTCGCACCTTGATGTCGTCATCAGAACGCTGCGTCTGTAGGCCCTTGTAGTCCTTGTAGTCCATTGCGCACGAAGTGGCGAGGAAAACGTGGAGGGGACTTCAGTCTGCTTAAACCAGTTCAAAAAGCTCCTATTCCAACTGGTATTAAATTAGAACTTTTCAATGTGCAGTCACTATCCAACAAGTCATGTTTAATTCATGATCACATTCTGGAGAAGGACTTGGACCTCATGTGTCTTACAGAGACTTGGCATCAACCAGATGTGTTCAGTTCTCTGAATGAGGCGTGTCCCTCTGGATACAGTTATCTGCAGAGAGCCCGCAGCACTGGCCGCGGTGGTGGTCTGGCGGTAATTTATCGCAGTAATTTAAAATTGTCTCATCTGTCTTCTCAGGACTTTTCTTCTTTTGAATGTCTGGCTTTCAGCTTCAAAGCCCCACTCCTGATGAATGTTATATTAATTTATAGACCTCCCAAACCGCATGTTTCATTTAACTCAGAGATGCATGACCTCCTCACTTTTTTCTGCACCTCCCCTGTGAAGACTATTTTTCTTGGCGACTTAAATATCCACGTGGACAATTCTTCTTCACCTCTGGCAACAGATTTTAAAGCTGCAGTATGTAGCTTTTTTTATGAACATATTTCTTCACTCTGTCCCTACCTCCTGACAGACTGATGTTAGCCAGGTAATCTCTGAAAAAAAATTAAAAAAAATATTGTCCCCTTGCTTCTCCAGGTGGTAAATAAGCATTTCTAAAAAGAAAAGGTGACCCGCCATTTTCCAGCCAATAAAAACAGAGTTTGTAACCAGCCAATAAAAACAGAGCTTGAATTTGAATCAGCCAATAAAAACAGAGCTTGAATTTGAAATTCAACAGACCACAAGGGGGCAGAGCCACATATGGCTCTGAGGGGGAGGGATCAGAATGCTTTGCCTGTTGAAAATATTTCTAACTGCTGCAGTTCTACAGAAACTGCATACTGAACCTTTAAGTCTCTTTTGGACTCTCTTAATCTCACTCAACATGTTGACGCCCCTACGCACAGCAGGGGGCATACTCTGGATTTGGTGATTACAGACACTGTACTCATCAATAACTTATCTGTATATGACCTGGGTGTCTCAGACCACAGGGTCATCTCCCTGGAAGTGCCTTCATCTTCGCCTGCTTCAAACCCAAAACGACCCATCCAGTTCCGTGACCTTAAAAACATTTCCCTTGATGTTCTGTCTGCTGATCTTCACACCCTGACCGCTGTCAATCATCCTTCTGCAGATGACTCTGTGGATTACTACAACCAATCTCTTCGGGAGCTCCTGGACCTACACGCCCCCTTGAAGACAAGACTGGTGTCTTTCTCGCGTTCAGCCCCTTGGTACACTGATGAGCTGCGCAAGATGAAGGCAACTGGCCGTGCTATTGAGAGACGTGTAAAATCATCTGGTCTCTCTGTGCATAAGCAGGCATATAAAGAACATCAGAAAGCGTACGCCTATTCTCTTAAAGAAGCACGCTCCAAATATTATTCTAACATCATCAACACCTGCCCTGGAAACTCTAAACAGCTCTTCTCCACAATAACTCGTCTGCTTAATCCCATTAAACAAACTCTTGAGGACTCTGCTCAAAAATGCGACCTGTTTCTTTCGTCTTTTAAAACCAAAGTTGACACTATCAGATCTCAGCTCCACAACCTCCCTGTTCTCAGTGTGCCACCTACCCGTCTGCATTCTGGGACCCTAAACAGCTTTGACGAAGTTGTTCAGAGTGAGGTGGAGGCCATCATCAAGAAAATGAAGCCTTCATCCTGCGCCCTGGATCCTTTCCCCTCGTCTCTCATAAAAACCAATCACTCTGCAATAGGCCCACTAATCACTCAAATAATAAATCAGTCTCTACAATCTGGTCATGTTCCACTGCCTCTAAAAACTGCCATCATTAGGCCTCTTCTGAAAAAATCTAATTTGGATCCCGACATTTTTTCTAATTACCGCCCAATTTCACACCTCCCTTTTCTGTCTAAAGTGCTGGAAAAAGCTGTTGCTGCTCAGCTGCAGGACCACCTACAACAACACTCCCTGTATGAGAAGTTCCAGTCTGGATTCAGGGCAGCTCACAGTACAGAGACTGCATTGCTGAGGGTTACCAATGATGTCCTCTTGGCTGCTGACACTGGCTCTCCCTCCATCCTTGTCCTCCTTGACCTCACTGCAGCCTTCGACACTGTGGACCATAGTATCCTCCTCCACCGTCTTCATGTGGAGGTCGGTCTCTGCGACACCGTCCTGGACTGGTTCAAATCTTTCCTCTCCAATAGGCTGGAATGTGTTAGTCTTGGCAACGCCACGTCCCAGACAGTCTGTGTCTCCTGTGGTGTCCCTCAGGGGTCGGTTCTGGGGCCCCTGCTGTTTTCCCTTTACATGCTGCCTTTAGGTCAAATTATTAATCAGTTCAACATTTCTTTTCACTGTTATGCCGACGATACACAGCTTTACATCAGGACTGGAGCATCCTCATCTTCCACCTTGTCATCTCCATCTTCACTCACTGCCCTCTCTGCCTGCCTGGAGGCAATTAGGGCATGGATGAATCAGAACTTTCTTCAATTAAACTGCTCCAAGACTGAGGCCATACTGATTGGCACCCCTCACCAGGTACAAACATCTCCTATAACAACACTTTCCTTTTCTGGACAAGACATCCCCCTCTCCACCTCTGTTACTAATCTTGGAATAAAAATGGACTCCAATCTTACATTTGAAAATCACATTAAGCTTCTGTTTAAAACTTGCTTCTTCCATCTTCGAAACATCTCCAGACTTCGCCCATCCCTAACTTTTTCCGATGCTGAGAAGCTCGTCCATGCTTTTGTCTCCTCCAGGCTCGACTACTGCAACTCCCTGTTTATTGGAATCCCTGGCAAAAACCTTCAGAAACTTCAATATATTCAAAACAGTGCAGCAAGGATCTTGTTGAGAGTTCGTAAATTTGAACATATTACGCCCATTCTCCATAACCTTCATTGGCTTCCTGTCGCCTACAGAATTCAGTACAAAACTGCTCTCATTACACATCAATGCTTACATGGAGCTTCACCAGATTATCTGAAGGATATTCTTATTCCATACTCATCCACCCGGTCGCTGCGGTCACAGAACAGTAATCTCCTTCACATTCCGAGAACCAAATTAAGGACCATGGGAGACCGGGCTTTCAGTGTGGCTGCCCCCCACCTGTGGAACTCTCTTCCTGACTGTCTGAGAGCCCCACAGTCTGTGGTTGACTTTAAGAGCGGCTTGAAGACCTTTCTTTTCAACCGAGCATACTCTACCTCCTCATGATTCTACTTTTGATCTTAGTTGATACTGTTATTGATTTTACTTGTTTTATTACTTGTTTTATTGACATTTAATTCTGTTGCACTTTGTAGCACTTTGAGATTTTCATTAATGAAAAGTGCGTTATAAATTGAATTCATTATTATTTATTATTATTATTATTATTATTATTATTATTATTATTATTATTATTATTATTTCTAACAGCAGTATCCAGCTTCTCATGTACATATTCTTCTATTAATTCACTCATTTTACGCTCTTCAACAAGCTTATTGTGTCTTTCTTTACATTTGGAAACAGCACAGAAGCAAGTAGCAATCATATTGATGTTTTGTCTTTATTCGTGTTTTACTCCCCTTCCGCTGCTTTCCCTCTTCTCAAAAGCCTCTCAGTCCTCGGTGTGATCTCCCCCATGGCTTCCCTCTACAGCAGTGCGTTGCCGTGGTAATTACCAGTTGTCTTAAACAGACAGATGGAATAAGGGAGATTGACGGGCAATTTTCCCAGTGTCTCTTTCCCCCATGTATGTGCATGCAGCTCCTTTTTTGCATGTGTGCTCCGAGTGCATGCTTCCCTACTTCTTCCCGTTTCTCTCCCCCTCTCATGTACTTTGCTGCGACTTTGTATACGGGCACAGCTGATGTGTGTGTGTGTGTGTGTGTGAAAGGCAGACATGAGGAATTACCTGACAGGATGTGTTAGTTGAGGATGGGAGTGCGACAGTCTCATCTCCTGCTTCGGTGTTGGCCATTTTAGTTGCCAGGTGTCACTCTGGGGCCTCTGCAGGGCCCCAGGAGGAATCTCCTCTGTCTCTTTTTCTCTCTTTTTTTCACCCACAATGCACCACACCAAGAAACAGAACTAAGAGAAGAGCTGTTTCTGCCTTGAAACTGTTACACCGCTGAAGATTACAAGAAATTAAAGGCTTGGCATTCCTTGAGGAAATGGATGTTGCCTGCCGCCTTTTCCTGCCATCTTGATGAAAAGGAGCAGAGTTGTAGCTGTTTTAGTCTAACCTCATGCATTATTGTGAGATTGTGCGAGATTCAGCTAATTCTAGCTCAGTTTCTGTAAAACTGGATGAGTTGTTGCCATTTTTGTGTTAGCTTATGCTGATTAGTTATGATGAGTCTAACAGCTGTTATATAAATTGGCTTCATGTCTGTAACGTCCAATTAATAATTTTCTTTCAGGCTGGCATGATCAAGACGGACCAGGGGGAGTTTTTTATTGAACCGTTGGAGAGGGCCGATGGAGTGATAGAAAAAGAGGAGGCAGGAGGAGGCAGGACGCACATCGTCTATCGCTCGTCAGCTGTTAAGAAAGTGCCCATCAGCAGCACAGCGGAGGACTACCATTCCAGAGGTTGGTCTGTGGTTCCTATAGTGCTGTCCTCCACTTTTAATACACCCTTGACTGAAAGCTCTCGATGCACACTTCAGCACCGTGCTCTTATTTCCACCTCTCCTTGAGGTAGACACGTGACACAACTCTAAAACACAGAAGTCAAGTTGCATATAATTTATGCTCAATTTGAAAAAACAAAAACAAATCTTCATGCAGACTTGCCTTTGGCAGCAGATCCTAAAACTGACTGTGCACCTAAATCAACTACTGTGTTTCCTCAAATAAAAACCAAGAATAATTCAAAACACAACTGTTTTATAAAGGCCCGGGTAACCACTGACACAAACATGTTTTATTGAGCTCTGATGCTGTTCCCTTTCAGTTGGTCTCTCGGTGCAACATACTTGCTATTGGAATTGCGCCCCCGCGCGATTACCTGAAGCAATATACTCACGCCTTTACGGCAGGGGCGTCACCGCCGCGCCAGAGGCCCCGCCCTCTGGGTACTTAAGCGGCTGACGTCCGTCCATCTTTCTCTTTTTGCCCTTCACCTTGCTTAAACCTGAACTTCGTGTGACTTCTCTGTTGTTGCATCGCTCCACTGAGGTGAGCTTGCTCCCTACACTGAATGTACAGATACATTTTCCTGAGTATTGCTGGGCTGGCGTAAGCTGGTCCAGCTTTTTTCTACTCACCTTCAAAGTTTTCTTCTTTCCACAGCTTTTCGCTCGAAGGCGCTAACTGCGTCACAACCTCCTGCTAGCCATTAGCAGGCTAACCAGCGAAAGCAAGACCACGGAGAAGACGGCTTCAAATAAAAGAAAACTAGGAACAACTTCGACGCTTCTCGTCGGACATGGCTCCCGAGAAGGGAAAACGGAGGACAAGGAGGAGGAAAACCAGGACGACGAGTCCTCGCTCGCGCCCATGCCCCAGCGGATGCGGCTACTCCCTCTCGGCGACGGACACCCACGAGGCCTGTCCTGTCTGCCGAGGGATTCTGCACGCGAGGAAAGCACTGGAATTCCCCGACTCCTGCTTTCCCTACCGTCGAATGTCGGCAGTAGTGAAGAAACGACGGGTTGACGCGTTGGCCAAATCCATGGCTAGGAACGCGGCGCTAAAGGTTGCATGTCGCACTAAAGTGCTCCCTCCTGAACCAGAGCCTGACAACGTAGACCTGGAATGCAACGGCCGAGTCGGAGAGGACAACATGTCGGACTCCTCAGTTGCCACCGAGGACTCGACGCCTGAAGTGTCCGACCAAGACGCCGAATATGGTCACAAAGGGGAGACTACTGATTCCTCCCAGAACCTTTGCACCTTAGCACTTTGAGATTTTTATTAATGAAAAGTGCATTATAAATTGAATTCATTATTATTATTATTATTATAACCTGGCGCAAATCTTACCGGAACCGGACCTGTCGGTACCTGCCCTGTTCGACCTGTGCCACAAGGCGGCAGATGCCTTGTAGGTCACGTGGCCAGACCCCACGCCTCGCCAACAGGCTACGAGGCTAGCGGGGAGCTACTTCTACGCGAAGCAATCTACAACATCGCAGAAATTACCAATTTTCCCGGACTTCCTCATGGAGCTCAAACGCTCCTGGGCGGAACCTGGAGCTTATATCATGCTGCCATTATCCCGACTCCTTGACGTCGCAGGAATGGAGACAGCAGGCCTCGCCAACACACCCCCGATGGAGGAGACTCTGGCGGCTCACTTGGCCTCCATAGTCACGGGGACGAAACCTATGCTACCCAGCAGGGATTGTCGTGCTTCGGAGAAACAACTCGAGAAGTGCTACAAGGCTCAGGGCCTCGCAGCTCGTGCAATGGATGTATCGACCATGGTGTAAGCATACCTGGCGGAAAAACTCCAACATATCCAGGTAACAAAAGACGAGCAGGACGCGACAGAAGCCATGGAGGAGGCCCGCCGTGCCTCGGACCTCATGCTCCGCATGATGGGGACAATAGCCATTTCCCAAGGCAAGGCAATGGCGGAGATAGTTGTCGCCCAGTGTCATCTTTGGCTAACTCTGTCGGACCTCCCGGAAAACCAGAGGTCCACTTTCCTCCAGCACCCCATTGAGCCGACGGGACTCTTCGGGGGAGCGTTGGAATGCGTCCAGGCCAGGTTGGAACAAAGACGCACACAGGCGGAAGTCCTCCACGAGGGGTTGCCAAGGAAAAGATTTGCAACCCCAAAGGAAGACACGCGTGGCCCACCACGGAAGAGACCCGCTGGTGGCGGCGAAGCCTTCCAGTACAGCCCAAGGATCTCCTCAGGGACCCAATGTGGGAAACAGACTCGAACCTGATGTAACAGGACGATCTGACAATTTTACAGGTTTGCCCGCCCACGTGGTATGGGAACCTGACTCCTTGAGTCCAGTCTCCCTTTGTAAAAGACTACGAGGAGCGACTGGCATGTGTGTGCGCACCAAACATGACTCGAACTTTGCATGTGTAAACAAAACAAACACTGTTTCAGACATGTACAAAAATAAAAGCACCAAAGCACAGACTGCCCTGGTTCTTGACTCGAGTCCCATTTTTATAAACAAACCATGTGGTCAAACTATGAACCACAGCAAGATACACAAGTTCTGCTAAGGACGGCCAGATCTCGCGATATCTTCTGTTGGGCCGACCAGCCTGCTCAGAGGAGTGCAAGAAAGGTCAAAGGTCACCCCTCTGGCGCTAAAACACGACGAGCAACAATTCAACATGCCCTCCAGGCTCAGCGTACATGCGTAGGCCTGGAAGTCGTGTTTACCAAATGAGTGGATCATGACAACAATACGTCATGGACTCAAGTTGCAGTTCTCAAAGAGACCGCTCCGCTTCACAGGGGTGCTACAATCTAAAATTAACCCTAAATGTGTCTCAACAATGTTGCAAAAGGGAGTGATTAGCCTAGTCCTAGGACGCAAGCTACGCTCTGGCCACTATAGCAAATACTTCCTGGTACCCAAAAAGGATCATTCCTTGAGACCGATTCTGGATCTCAGGACTCTCAACAAGAGGATTAAAACATTTATGTTCAAGATGCTTACACTGCGGTAAGTTCTCCAGTCTGCGAGACCTGGAGACTACGCGTGTACAATGGATTTAAAAGATGCCTATTTCCATATAGGTGTATGGAGGAAACACAGGAAGTTCCTCCGCTTTGCCTTCGAAGGTAACACTTACGAATTCAAAGCTTTACCTTTTGGTTTAAAGACTGCTCCGCACACATTTACCAAATGTCTGGATGCAGCCCTGACCCCTCTTAGGAATCAAGGACTCAGGGTCATGAATTACCTCAATGATCTGCTGATTCTAGCTGAAAGTAGAAAGCAGGCTCAGTCACACTCCTATAGGGTGATTCTTCACCTGGAGTCTCTTGGGTTTGTCATAAACCTACAAAAAAGTGATTTGACTCCATCACGGGTTACCATATTTTTGGGAGTACAGATCGACACCATTCAGTACAGAGCATGGCTCTCGAAGGAACGAGTTTCCTCCATTCGCCGTTGCCTGGAAAAATTTAAACCGAACCAACGGGTCCCTATGAAAACCTGCCAATGCCTCTTAGGCCTCTTGGCGGCAGCCATTCCCTGTCTGCCATACGCATTACTGAAAATGCAGCCCATACAAGTATGGCTAAACCAACGAATACAACCCGACTTGCCTAATCAGGCAGAGAGGGTTAGGATAGACCCAGAGTGCCTGGAGGCCCTGGAATCCTGGAGAGACTTGTCCGTTTTCACGGAAGAGGTCTCATTGGGAAGGGTGTCATCTCGTGTGGTCATCATGACGGACGCCTCAAAACTGGATGGGCGGCGATCTGTAGAAATCACAACGCCCACGGCCTTTGGAATGAACAGGAAGCAAGATTGCATATCAACTTCCTGGAATTGTTGGCCGTATTTCTGTCTCTAAAATATTTCTTCAATAAAGGTCTGATTGCTGGACAACAAATCCTGGTGAAATCAGATAACAGGACCACAGTGTCCTTCATCAACAGAGAGGGAGGGACAAGGTCTCGGGCCCTCCTAGGATTGGCACAGAGGATGCTCACATGGTGTGCTCCAATAATCTTGTCACTTAAGGCGACTCATGTCAGAGTCAGAGTCAGAGTCAGAGAGTTTATTGTCATTTGCACCGCATGTGGTACATGTGATGAAAACGAGATTATGTACACGAGGTCCCAGTTACATCCAACAACAAAATGAAAGAGAAAAACAGTAGAACTAACATCTAGGGATGCACCGATCCACATTTCTCACTTCCGATATCGATACTTATTAACTCAGTATCGACCGATACCGATACTTTTCCGATCCGATACTGTTCAGGTATGTGACTCTGTATAATGAAACTTTTGCACCCAAACTATTCATTTTAACATTGTGTGAGATAAACCCAATGAAGACACTTTTAAGCCTTACAATAGGGAACCCACTGACTTTAACAGCACACAGGACAGGAGGCAATTATACCACACACATGTCCTCCTTACTCATGGTGCAGCTGAAAAAACTAAAAAAGCGCTAAGCATGATGGGAAAGACAACACAGCACTCCCCTTAACCAATAAGAGAGTGGATTATAGCTGGAAAACAGATTTAGCTGGAAAACTTTTCCAGCTAAATCTGGAAAACTAAAAACAACAGTAGCTCATGGCTCACTGCTAAAGCTGGAAAACTAAAAAAACGCTAAGCATTATGGGAAAGACAACAAAATCCACTCTCTTATTGGTTAAGGGGAGTGGCTATGTTGTGTTTCCCATCATGCTTAGCGCTTTTTTGTTTTTTCAGCTTTAGCTGGACAAACTATTGGTTATAACTATTGGTTATAATGGGAAAGACAGCAAAATCAACTCTCTTATTGGTTAAGGGGAGTGTCTTCATTGGGTTTATCTCACACAATGTTAAGAAGTGCAATCACAGAATGTGATTGAACACAAGTGCTCTTTGAAGCTGGATCGGAAAAGTATCGGCAGGTTTGATCCGATACCCGATACTTAAATAATGCTGGTATCTGATACGATACCGATACTGGATTGGATCTGCCCCATCCCTACTAGTAATACACTAAGCCTAATATAGTGGGAATAAACAGCAGCACGAACATGTCCCCGGTGAACTAAATTATGGGATGGATGCCCTGTCAAGAGGACCCCTTTTGGCGTCAGAATGGAGCCTGAATCCACAAATTGTGGAGCAGGTTTGGTCAAGATTTGGGAAAGCCTCTGTGGACCTTTATGCCTGCAAGGCTAGCTCACACTGTGACCTCTACTTTTCCTTAGGGAAGTAGACGCTCCATTGGGTATGGATGCTCTGGCACATGATTGGCTTGCAGGGGTGCTCTACTATGCATTTCCACCTGTCCCTCTGATCAGGGCGACATTGGAACGGGTACATCAGGGAGCTCTCTCCTTAATCCCCATAGCCCCAAGGTGGCCACAGAAGACATGGTTCCCAGAGCTGATTTCAATGTTATCTGGGATACCATGGCAATTGCCTTCTCACAGGGACCTACTGACTCAGGCGCATGGGCAGCTTCTACACCCACGTCCAGAGTTGTGGCAACTTTCAGCCTGGCCTCTGAAAGGATCTGGCTGAGAGCCTAAGGCTTTGGTTGCTTTGTCCCAAAACAAAGAACAAAGTAAAAAGGACTTGTGAGGTTACCCTGTGCTTGGCTTGGGTTTCTACCTCTACATCGGTCACCCAATTTCTTGTGACATGGTGGGTCAATTTTTTCCTCCTGTTTTCTCAGGATATCCCATTGAGAAAAAGGGGATGTTAAGCTTTCACACTGATGGAGCACGCTTAAGCTGTCTCTAGTTGGTGTATACATATATATGCCTAGTGGAAACATCATGTTGGTGTTTCTTGCATTTGGCATTTTTTCCTCTTAGCATGTGCCTTCTGCATTCCCTGCAGACGGTAGCTGAGGGATGCCTGTCCTTTAGGACGGATGTTCTCACTTGTACTTTGCTGAGCATTTCAAGGGCGTGAATGGATTACGTTCCCATAGCAAGTATGTTGCACCAAGAGACCAACTGAAAGGGAACTGAAAGTTATGCACCATAACTCATGTTCTCTGAAGGAAGGGAACGAGGTGCAACATATCTGGCCCTTTCAATGCTGAAAGCTCAGTGAAGTGCAATCTTGGAGAAAGATGGACGGGCGTCAGCCGCTTAAGTACCCAGAGGGCGGGGCCTCTGGCGCGGCGGTGACGCCCCTGCCGTAAAGGCGTGACTATATTCCTTCAGGTAATTGTGCGGGGGTGCAATTCCCATAGCAAGTATGTTGCACTTCGTTCCCTTCCTTCAGGGAACATGAGTTATGGTGCATAACTTTCAGTTTGTTTCATTTCTCCTGGACTGGTTCAGACCAGTTCAGTTGGATGGAGCAGCTGGTATGCACACACACAAATTTTGTAATAAAAGCCCCGCTGAAAAGAAAAGTGTTTTTGTCTAGTGCGATATGTGAGGGATCATTGTACTGTATATGTAAACCTGCCACTTGCCACATCATTTGAGGAAACTATATTGTCTAGTTTGCTGTTGCTTAAAAGTATTGTTTGCTTGTTTGTTTGTTTTTTGAAATGATTGGTATCAAGGGTGATGTAGAGTTGTAGCAACTACAGGGGAAATTAAGTTGATGAGCCACACGATGAAGATCTGAAAGTTATGCACCATAACTCATGTTCCCTGAAGTAAGGGAACGAGGTGCAACATATGCTATGGGAATTGTGCCCCCATGCGATTACATGAAGGAATACATTCACGCCTTTACAGCAAGGGTGTCAGCGTTGCGTCAGAGGCCCCGCCCTTTGGGTATTTAAGCCGCTGACGCCCATCCATCTTTCTCCAAAATGCACTTCACCGAGCTTTCAGCATTGAAAGGGCCAGATATGTTGCACCTCGTTCCCTTCCTTCAGGGAACATGAGTTATGGTGCATAACTTTCAGTTCCCTTTCAGTCATGTTCTCTCGGTGCAACATATGCTATGGGAACGTAATTCATTCACGCCCTTGAAATGCTCAGTAAAATGCATGCTAGTGTGAACGTCTGCCCTTGACCAGCAGGCATCTCAAGGCTACTTTCTACTGTGTGTTAGAAAGAACAGCCTGAGTGACATCACACGCAGTAACATCCAAACTGTAATGCTTTGCAAAAGTGTTTATTGAGCTCCAGTTCGCCGTAGCACAAATGTCTGCAACTGGTACACCATTGAACAGTGACCACGAAGTGGCCAAGCCCCGAGTAGAGTGAGCGTGCACTCCAGAGGGCACCTGTTGACCTTTGCTACTGTACGCCCTCTTTATGGCCTCAGTCACCCAGTGTGAGAGGCGTTGTTTTGATAGGGCCTTTCTGGTAGCAGGTGCTGCAAAGCACACGAACAGTTGATTTTTTTTCTCCATTCGGCTGTTCTTTGCATGTAAGTGTGTAAAGCTCTCATGGGGGAAAGAGCCTTCAGCCTTTCCTGTTCTTGAGTGAGGACTGGAGCATTTGGAAAGGAGGAGAGATCAATGTCCAGACTCCTATGGCTTAAAATCAAGACCTTGGGGATGTATGCGGGATTAGGCCTTAGGGTGACATTTGACCCATCAGGGGTGAATCTGGTACACATTGGATGTACAGATAATGCATGGAGATCACCCAAGCGTTTCGCTGAGCAAAGGGCCAAGAGTAGAGCGGTTTTATAAGATAATAAATCTATCTTAATCTCGCTCAGTGGCTCGAATGGAGGATCACAAATAGCCCCCAACACCAGGCTAAGATCCCAACCAGGGATCAGGATCCTGCTAGGTGGTTGCATTCTTAGCACGCCCTTCATAAATCTTATTATGATTGGATACGTTTCAGGTGTCCTGTTTCCCCAACCTTCGTGACAGGCTGAAATTGCTGATAGGAACACTTTAATTGTTGAGAAAGAACCCTTTTTCCAGTAAGTCCTGAAGGAAAGTCAGGAGCTGAGTCAGGTCACACGAGTAAGAAATAATGTTTCTTTCTGTGCACCAAGCTTTAAAATACGCTATTTCTGTGCGTAGAGAGACTGTGTTGACTCAGTACGGGCATTTTGAATGGTTTTTACCACATTTTCCGGCAGGCCTGATGCCATCAGCTTGTTCTTTTCTGCCACCAAGCTGAAAATTTTAACAGCTCTCAGCCTAAGCGGCGAGACTGCTCCTTCAGGTGACATAGTGTGTCCTTGAAGAAGAGCAGTTGGTGTAGCCAGTTCCTCTCCAAGGGCCCTGGATGCTGTGATCCCCTGAGGGTCAACCAAGTTAGGGAGAAGGCCTTTTTGCTGATGAGCTGCCACGCTACTCTGATCGAGAGCGATCGAGGGCAGATGCAAACTGTCGTCCTTATTAGACAGAAGTGGAACAGAATATCAGTTTTTTCTCTCCTTGTTTGGGGTCATGGGAATGAGCAGCTGCGAGTTTTGTAAACGAGCAGATCTCCTGACCCCAATCTGTTTCCTGGATGGGTCTTGTTTACTGGTCCCCGGCCTTAACAGAGCGTTGGAGCCCGACAAACCGCCCGGGGACTGTGTTTCACCCGTTGGGGGGTTATTGTTTAAGAGCATAGCTGAACCAGCACATTGAGAAAGGTCACGTGCTGCCGGATCACTGCTTGGGCATTGCGTGTCGCCCATTAATGATAAGGGGACAGCTGCAACGTGAGAACGTGGAGATGATCCTTTGTGCTTGGCAGACTTTAAATTGGTTGGTGACAGAGAGAGCTCAGTTCCCTTCGAATAACAGGAAGAGGAATCTGATTCAGCCCTGATTTGTTTACACACACAGCAGTTCGATCACAATCACCTTTGTGAACGTGTGAAGCTTGTGGTTGCCTGTGGGCTTCTGCCGTGGCCCCCCCGTCGTTAGATTCTGTCGGCGCGCATCCCTGAGGCGCGGACATGTCACATGTTTGCTTGGTTAGTGTATTGTCCGTCCCGTTGTTCACAATGGAGCGGGGACTGGAGCACGTGACCCCCCTCACCTGTCTCCGTGAGGGGTACGGGGCCTGCTTGCAGACGCCTCTGTGCCTGTCCACTACAGATGGAGAAGAGGCACCCTGCTGGGGCTCATTGATTAGGCTAACACCCGTGAGCCGTGAGGGAGGGGGGGAGACGGCCCCCTCCCTTTATGTTGGTTGGCAGGCCAGAGGGACCCGTTTCTACTGAAGTTATTGTTTGTTTTTTTTTTTGAGAGTCAATAAAACAGAGAGGGGCTGTTTTTTGAGCTTTATTCATGCTTATGTGTAACGACATATATGACTTTATGTCACTCACAGCAGGAAAAACATGATTTGTGCATGCAACAGAGTTACCAGCTTTTTGTACCGTGCTACAAATAAAGTCTGGACATGAAAAGATCATTCCCCGTACCGCTTGGGCGGGTGAACCCAAGACGTGAACCTGGTTCATCAGGCACGCTTTTGTCTGGTGTCCCGGTTCGCCGAGGAGGCCCTGTGTCTGACCGCCTGAAGGGGAACAAACCTGTTTTTGCTCCATGCGTGTTTGGTCCGAGGTGGGCCCGGCGGTTGATTCTGCCGGTGCTCGTCCTCGTACGCCGGCCGCTTTTGCGGTGGGGCACGCGTCGCTGAGCTGTGTCGAGGTTGCGCAGGTCTGTCCCCAGCTGACTCCCTAAGAGGGGGGGGGGCGAAAGTTCTCCTGAGAATGCCAACCCGGAGAGCTTCAGCCTGTTTGCGCCTCTGGTCCAGCTTGGTCTGAATTCAATCCAGAGTTTCCCCAAACAATCCCTTCGGTTCTATCGAGTGATGAAGAAAAGGCACCTTTTGTCCCTCGGGAAGGTCAGTTAAAGTCATCCACAGATGGCGTATCGCGATGACCACTTCAGCCATGCCTCTGCCTTGAGCACCAGTGGCTGTTCCTATCATGCGGAGCACAAAGGCTGTTGTCCTGCGGGCCTCATCCAGCAAGTCAGAGGCAGCTTGCTTGTCCGTCGTTACCTGGAGCTGTTGCAGATTTTCAACCAGGTAAGCCTGCATCAACGCGGACGCGTTCATCGCGGGCGCCGCGAGTCCCTGAGCTCTGTAGCATTTCTCAAGCAGAGAAGCTGAAGCTCGACAAGCTTTGCTGGGGAGAGTTGGTTTTGTCCCGGATGACTTGGGAGCCAGGTGAGACGCCAGTGTATCCTCAATTTGAGGCACGTTGGCTATTCCCACCTCATCCATCCCGTCCACGTCGAGAAACTGCAAGAGTGGTAACAGCATGGGAGCTCGGGGCTGAGCCCAGTTGCGAGTCAGCTCTGTGAGGAAGTCCGGGAACACGGGCATCCTTTGCCTCGTGGCGGCCTGATGCATTGAGTAAAAATAGTTTCCTGCCAGCCTCGTGACCTGTTGACAAAGCGGAGGCTCTGGCCATGGGATCTGTAGCGCGTCCGTTGCTCTGTGACACAGGTCGAACAGAACAGGGATGGAAAAGTCAGTCTCTGGGAGCACAGGTACCGGGGTTTGGGAGAGGTCTTCTCCCTGTTACTCGTATTCGACGTTTGCGTCCTCCGCGGAAAATTTGCCTGAGGCTGAAATCGAGATCTCGTCCTCGTTCATCATGCCTCGAGTGTCGAATTCGACTGTTAAGTCCACCATAGGAGCCAGCATGTCAGGGCTGTCACCCCATTCGACTCGTGTGCTGTTGTGCAGAGCCATGTTCTCGAGCTCCGGCGTGGGAGTGAGAGGCTCGGTGGTGTCCGGATCTGCTGGCGCTGCTGCGGCGCCCATGGCCTTGGCGACGAAGTCAACCCGGTGCTTCCTCACTGCCTCCAGCATCTGGTTGCAATGTGGGCAAGAGTCTGGCACATCCAGCACCATTTTTGCGTGTAACATCCCCAAGCAGATGGGACAGGCCTTGTGGGTGTCCGTCGCTGCGAGGGAGAAACCGCATCCGCTAGGACAGGAGTGCGAGGTTGGGCTCGCTGTCCTGAATGTTTTCCTGGGAAGTCTTGTCTTTCGCTTTCCTTTCTCCGGAGGCATGTTCGAGATAAGGCGAGCGAGTCCTTCCAGAATCCTTTTTCTTTTATTTCGAAACGTCTCCGTCGTGTCGCTTTCGCTGGCTAGCCCGCTACGTGTTAGCAGGGGTAGCGGTTGTTGCGCAGTTAGCGCCGTCGAGCGAAGCAGTCTGCGGAGAGACGAGAAGAAAATACTTTGAGGTTAAGAGAAAATGTACCGGACTAGCTTTTGCTAGCCCAGCAATACGCAGGAATAATTCTCCGTATGCTCTGTGTAGGGAGCAAGCTCACCTCTGGTTGAGCGATGAAGCAACAGAGAAGTCCCGCGAAGAGTGGTAGTTCAGGTTTAAGCGAGGTGAAGGGCAAAAAGAGAAAGATGGATGGGCGTCAGCGGCTTAAATACCCAGAGGGCGGGGCCTCTGATGCAACGCTGACACCCTTGCCGTAAAGGCGTGAATGTATTCCTTCAGGTAATTGCGCGGGGGCGCAATTCCCATAGCATATGTTGCACTGAGAGAACATGACTGAAAGGGAACTGGGACAAAAGGTGACTATCTGTGAGCAACAGTATGGCTTCATGCCAAGAAAGAGCACCACAGATGCCATCTTTGGTTTGAGAATGCTGTTAGAGAAGTAAATAAATAAATAAATAAATGTCACAGAGAAGGTCAGAAAGAACTCCATTGTGTCTTTGTGGATTTAGAAAAAGCATATGACAAAGTGCCAAGGGAGGAGGTGTGGCATTGCATGAGGAAATCTGGAGTGGCAGAGAAGTATGTTAGACTGGTACAGGACATGTACAGCAGGACAATGGTGAGATGTGCTGTAGGAGTGACAGATAGCTTCAGAAATAAAGTAACTTCTGTTTGACCAGCATACGTTCACAAACATATCTAGAAACAAACACCACAAACCGGATTTGGGTTTATGGTCTAGAACAGGGCTATTCAACTGACGACCTGAGGGCCAAATCAGGCCCCCAAATGAACCCATGAGTCATTTTAAATAAAACTAGATTTTAAACCATACTTAATGAGAATAACTGCTGGATGTCTGGCCCCTGAGCTCTTGGATTTCAGTTACTGTGGTCCCCTGAGCAATTTAGTTGAATAGCCCTGGTCCAGAATCAAGGCATTGTATAAAATGGTGACCAGTCATTTTGTCAGAAGCAATGGGAATCAAAATTTAAAACCTAGCACTAACAAAAATCTGCTTTTATTAAGAGATTTGTGCCCTAAAAAGTTGAATAAAATCTCACCTCAGCCTTTAATGAAGACATCCAGTAATCCATTGCAGTCTTCCATCATTACCTTGTTTTTGTCAAACCACAACATTCAAAGACAGCGTGTCATCTGCTGCTTTCAAAAGGATTAGACCAGTGCCGAGTTGGATGCCTCCCGCTGTCAGTGCACTAATATTCAATCAAGAATGGTGTGACATATGGAGCGACACATGTTCTGTTGGTAATAACACCTTCTGTAACTGTAATAAAACAACATGCTGCCTTGGTTGCCTTAATGATTTACATTGTACACTTAGTTTCTACTCATTTATTGCTCTGAATTTTTTAATGTTTAAAATCAAGAAATAAAAGAGAGAACTGGTTTGGCACACGTTATTTCAAGAACTAAAGAGGACGTCATATGAATTCAACAGGGTATTTAGACTCATTTATTTTGCAGATTGAGACCGGGCAGACCAGAACTGGGTTAAGCCTCGGATATAGTCGCGCTTTGGTCCGCAAGCTGGAGCGCACGTGCTGCGCGCACACTGTGCATGCGTTTATAGTGTGGCACGGCAGCGCTTGGCAAAGTGCTGTTCTTTACTGACCAGCAGGTGGCAGTACCCTCTAAAACCTGTGCATATGTTGCAAGAAAGGGTGTAGAAGAAGAAATCTACCGTAGAAGAAGAACTGTTTGACGTCACACAACAAAAACAAATAGCTTTCTGCTCGCGTGCTGAACTGTTGTCTTTATTTGCGGTTTTAATGCATGGAGTCAGCGGAGGAGAAAGCGATCACGTGAGTTTTGGCGAAAAAACAAAAGAAAAGTCCGACTCCAGATCAGGAATGAAGGAGAATTTATTACATTTTATGTCACAAAACATTCCTCCATGCGTCGCGACGCCGTTTCCACGACCACAGCGGCGCAGACAGCTGCAGAATCTGGCGTGAAGGCTGTCGGTGAGGTCCCTACCCGACCTGTCAATCAATTCAGCGCGCGCGCTAGGCTTGCGGAGCTTCAAAATCTGGAAGGTGCACGACCACGCGCGAAACCAACGCACTGGCCAAAGCGCGGGGGCGGGGACTTCGCAATTGCGTCACTTTGGCCGCGCGCCCTATGCGACGCGTCAACTATATCCGAGGCTTTAGGAGACTCTAAAAAAGTTGGCTGGTCCTCTGGACATTCAAAAAACAAAACAAAAACATTTGTAGAAACGTTTTGTCTTTCGTCTGAAAGACTTCTTCGGTCTGAGATGCTGTATTCAGCTCAGTCATAAATAGCACCTTCTCATAGTGGGTTAACCAACTATGAGAAAGTGCTACTTATGACTGAGCTGAATACAGCTCCTCAGACTGAAGAAGTCTTTCAGACAAAAGACGAAACATTTCTACAAATTTTTGTTTTGTTTTGTTTTGTGAATGTCCTGAGGGCCAGACTTAACATTTTTAGATTTTTCTACCTGGATTATTGAGCATGCAACAGGGTATGGGTTAGGAGACGTTTTAGTTGATCTGATCTTTTTTGATTTTGGAAAGATTAAGGAACCTTGGTGCCCATAAGCATGAGATCATAGTGTGTGAATGGGAGTTGCTCTGATGAAAAACTGTGCCAAGATGATGTAAATAATGTTAATGTTGGACATACTGTATGTCCAACATACACGTTGGTATGTCACATACAGATGCATTCCTTATTGTTGCTTAACGTTTTTTGTCTGTGAGTGTATTTTTACATTTTTCTATAACTTTATTTGACACAAAAGTTCCTTTATGTACCTGAGAGTTAAAGACTGATCTGTGTACAAATGTATATATAACAAGATCCTCATCAGAATTTCTCATCAGATAAAGAAAAGGCAAAAGTACCACTTTGTTGATATGTCTGCGACATGCATACCATACAAATACAAATAGGAGAGAACGTTGTAATATTTAAGAAATGTGTCATAACACACAGCTAAGCACAGTTACAACACATAGTCACAAAAAACATAGACTTATAATACAACAAATGACTCAATTAAAACAATTGCACTTCTGCAACTTGAGTATAAAGGGATATATCATGGTATTAAATACATTCAGAGATACTAGTGTTCCAAGTTTAAGCTTTGATTGCAAACTGTTCCATAAGGTTGGAGCAGAAAAGCTGAAGGCTTTCTTCCCCCTTTCTGTTCTGACATGAGGAACACTAAATTTAAAAAGTCTTGAGACCGGAGGCAGAAGGTTGTGTTGTTTAAAGTTAACAAGATGAAAGATAAGGTGCTGTCAACTTAAGAATAGCCTTGTAAATCAAAACATACCAATGGTCAAGTCGACGTACATGCAGAGATGGCCATTTTACTTGTACTTTATCATACAAGAGAGAGTGATGAGTTAGGGCTCCATAATTTGTAATAAACCGCAGACCATCATGATACACACTGTCCAGCATGTGAAAACATTGAGCAGAAAATTTCATGTAAATACATCACCATAGTCAACAATCGGAAGAAAAGTTGATTCCACCAATTTTTGTTTTACCCTAAAAGAAAAGCAGGATTTATTCTGAAAGTAAAATCCAAGTAAAAGCTTCAGTATATTTACAGTAAACTGAATATCTGCTTTAAAAGACAATTTGTCATCAAGTAAAAATCCCAGATATTTGAATGTAGAGTTCAATTTGTTGACCATCACTAGTGGTGATGAAAGACAGGTTTGTCCTTGCTGATGTTGAGTTGCTGAAAAACATTTGTTTTGTTTTGTCAACATTCAAAACAAGTTGAAGCTGACAAAGTTGATCTTGTATTCTGTTAAATGCATTCCACACGTATGCAAACACTTCTGTGGGCGTAAGCAATTAATGTCATCTGCATAAAAATGAATTGCTGCATTTTAAATATCCTTTCCAATATCATTATTATACAAGATAAATAACAAAGGGCCCAGTACAGAACCTGGTGGTACCCCCTTGTGAATAAACTGAACTCCAGAAAAAAAAAAACATCTAACTGGACAGCCTCAGTTCTATCTTTAATAAAATTTGCAAACCATCCAACTGTATGTGTAGAAAACCCAACTGTTGTTAGACGGTTAAGTAGAATGAAGTGATCCACAGTATCAAAGGCCTTAGAGAGATCTATAAATAGTGAAAGACAACACTGATTTTTATCTAGAGCTTCTGTTATATAATTTAGAACCTTTAATGCTGCAATGGCAGTACTGTACTATGTTTTTTTTACAAAATCCCGATTGAGAAATCGAAAGAATAGAAATCGTTTTCAAAAAGCACAATTTGTAGA
>JBBPBX010060966.1:0-16626 GCA_038048925.1 Garcialebias charrua
CTCTGCGTACGAACCGCGTAGAGCGGCGTACGGCCGTATGCAGAGCTATGAGGGGGCCTTTAGTCTCCACGTTGTCAAATAATGTTGAAAGCTTCAGGGCTTCACTGGACAGCCGGTCACCTTTTCAAAGAAGCTCTTCAACATTTGTTGTTTACTCATTTTTTGCTAAAGTTAGTTTGAGAGTTCACGGCGAATGAAAATAAATAAATAAATTAATTTAATTTAATTAACTGTGACTGAGTCAAGTGCTAAAATTGTGAGGGCAGAAATGATTGGTTTTCAAAATAAAATATTATACAGACTAACAAACATAGATTTAAAAAAAAAAGATCTAAACAAAACTTTGTACTTTTTCTATGTGGCCCAGTATAACATGAACCAAGGCCTGGATCCACTGGTGCCAGCCCAGGTGTGATGTATGTGACACAAATGTATTAAATTCCTCTTCTTCATCCCTGATCTGGCCTTTTCTTTTGTTTTTTTGCCAAAAGGCAAGTGATCGCTTGGGCTGGCACCAGTGCCAGCCCAGTGGATGGGGACGCCTGATTAATCTAATCTAATCTGGATTATTTAAAAGTTTTCTGGTCGTGAAGTCGAGTCAATGCAGCGATGAAAAACTACAGATGTTTATTTTGTCCTGCACACTCAGTGTTCCCGATGACAACACAGTTTGTTGTTACAAACAAGTGTTTTCCTGGTGTTTAAACAAGAAAACAATGAGGTCATTTACTGCTGGTCAGAACAATTCAGTGGTTTAAACTCATGACTTCGGAGGGATTTTTTGTGTTGTATTATCTGAAGAGCCGAGCTCGTTCCAACAGTAATAAAAAAATAAAAATAAAAAAGACGCAGAGTTTCTCACTCGTTGTCATACGAGACAGTGACTCCAGCGACCGGACCCGTGTCGCAGCCCAAGAACAGGAAGGAGATGTAGCAGGCCGTGGAGACCAGGTTGACCATCATGGCCATGCGGATGGCTCCAAGAGCGGAAAGGTTCAGCTTCTTCACCAGCAGGCCGCCTATGAAGATCCCCAGACACGCGCATGGAATGGCTGTCATACCTGGAAGCAGGAAGGAGGCGGTTGAAACGTGTCTGTCAGCGAGTGCACGTGTGAGCTCCCACGTGTGACGTGCAACGGACCTAACAGCTGGTTTGCTGAGGTGGTGGTGAGGTTGAACTGCTGCTCCAGGTATTTCCCCAGGAAGGCTGCGAAGCCCGCCACGACGGCCACCTCCATGCAGGCTGCCAGGACGATGCAGGTGAACACCGGGTTGGACAGCAGGTGCTTTGTCACTTTGGGGATCACTGATCAGAAACACGCAAGGAAGGATGACGTTCTCCTCACGCCTTTGTTCGTTTTGAGCAAAGTCTCACATCAGTGATGAAGCATCATCATGCACTACTCACCTCTCAGCTGCTGCCAGCAGGTGGCGCTGTTGGCAGGCTCGTGGCTCAGCATCACTCCATTGCTGTGCTTGGAAGTGTCCGAGTCGGGGCTGAGGGGAGGAGGGAGCATCACCTGCTTGCTCTCCGTTCCCTCGTCTCTCTCCTTCGTCGGCAGCGAGTGAGGGAAGCCGAACATGAAGAGAGCCGAGCAAAACAGTAAGGCACCGCACAGGAGGAAGCCGGCCCACCAGGCCCCGATCCAGCGCGGGTCGTCTGGAGTGATGCCCAGCACATCTGCGGACAGGCGTGAAACGAGTCGTGAGCCGCACCCGGAGAGAACCTCACAGAAAGAAACGACAACATGAGAGGAAACAGAACTCACCTGTGTCAATGAAGATGAAGTCCACGTAGAACTTAGTGCAGACGGAGCCGAGGATGAAGCCACAGGCGGGTCCGAACACCAGGGTAGAGAAAAGGATTCCTGCACCAAGACGACAATCAGCTTTATTGACCAAATTAACCAAAACATTCTCTACAGCATGTCCCGAAGCTGCTTAATAATCCAGGTAGATCTAACCAGGTTGAGTCAGGTTCATCTTTGATCCAGAAGACTGACACACTGAATAAGTCTTTGTGATAAAAGATGAATCATTTCAACAGAGAAGAATGAGTCCAGAGGACCTGACTCCACCTGGTTAGATTATCTATAACTGTGGTTCCCACGGTTGGGGTTGGGACCACACTCGTGGTCCTAAAACACCAAACAAGATTCATTTTTAAACTGTTGCTAAGAGCATATTTTCACAATATTTGGTCATAAATGGATAAAACAACTGTTGTAGCTGATTATGTTTTTTATTTTATTTACTTGGTTTATTGGTAATGTTTGTGTACTTTATCCAGCAAAAATCAGCATCATAAGTCTCTGCCACGGTCGTTTTGTGGGTCAGAAATTGAAAAGTTTGGGAACAACAACTCTATATTGTTCCTAATACAGTATATTTTAGATAATGCTAACGACTTCTGGTAAAGAAAAAATACACCAGTTAAACACCACTTCAAACCATTCCGGGTATATAAACAACTTAAACTGTCTAGAGCATAAACTCAAACTCAAGGCTTGGGTGCAAAATGTGGTCCTTGTTGAATCTTATCTGGCCTCCAAAATGTTATTTTAAATGTAAAATACTTTTATCACTTGAATTATTTCAGTAATCTTGGATTATGATGTTGAAAGCACAACAAAGAACATCTAATGAGATAAATCAAACTCTTGTTCAGGAACCTGTGACCATGAAAAGATGTTGGGTATCTAACTTGAGTTAATGTAGATTCTGAAACCAGCCTTTAGTTTGAAAAAGTTTTTAATTTTGCCCCCTCTTGTAAGTGGGTTTGACACTCCTGGTCTAGTGCAATGATCTGTGTGAACACACAGAGTAACATCCCCAAAAAGTGCTGCAGACCAAGCACAGGCTGTCCCCTAAATCAAGACCAAAAAAGAAAAAAAAAACTGCTGAGGAACAACTCAAGGACCCTAGCAAAGACCTCAGAGTGTTTTAACCTGGTCTTTAAACTTCCAGGGAGCCACAGAAATAATCATTTTGAGACACCAAGTTCGGTCCAGAGGCCTCCACCTGCATCAAACTAGACTTCATGAATCCAAAATCCTGAAGAAGGTTGTTGGAAAACCGGTTTTACCATAACAAACTAGACAAACTGGTTTTCAGTCTAACAGGTGAATATCCAATAATTCTCCATCGGGTCATCTGTACAGTTTGTTTTTATAGAAAAGTTTCACCCTCCATCCGGAGGGCTTCATCAGTCAGAGGAGTTCCAGCAAACTGTTTCCCCACCAAGCAGTAAACTTCTTAAGTGGACCAACCCGTTTGCTGGAGCCAAGATGGTTTCTGGAGGCCGTCCTGTCCCTCATTGACTCCTCCCAGGCAGGCAGCCAGAGCCAAAGTGGTTCAAGGCAAGAAAGTTCATGCTCAATCATCCAGGTACCAAATCCAATAATTCTCACTCAGGTCATCTGGACAGTTTATTTTTTTATGGAAACGTTTTGTCCTCCATCCAGAGGGCCTCATCAGTGAGAGGAGTTCCAGCAAACTGTTTCCCCACCAAGCATGAACATGAACTTTCTTAACAGGTGAATTCTTTGACAAACAAGAGTTTATGGTTTTCTAAAGCCAAATTAAAACCACATCATGCCAGAGATTTAATGAGAGTTAGTAGGAGAGATCATCTCTCTCCAGTTTTAGTTTCTCTCCATTGGCTCCCTGTCAAATCCAAAATAGAATTCAGAGTCTTACTTCTAACCTACAAAGCCCTCAACAACCTAGCTCCATTGTATATTACAGATCTTATTGTTCCGTATTTTCATAACAGAGAACTTTGCTCTCAGACTGCAGGTTTACTCAAGGTTCCTGGAGTCTCCAAAAGCAGAATGGGAGGAAGATCTTTCAGTTATCAGGCTCCTCTCTTGTGGAACCAACTTCCAGTTTCTGTCTGTGAAGCTGACACATTGTCCAGTTTGAAGACTGGGCTTAAGACTTTACTTTTTGATAAATCCTATAGTTAGGGTTGGCTTGGGTTTCCTGAGGTGTCTCTTAGTTATGCTGCTATAGGCTTAGACTGCTGGAGGACAAACAGACCCCATTTCCTCACTCAGCTACTGTCTTTATTTGCTCAACCTGTTTGTATTTGTAATTATTTCTATCCTTGTCATGTGGTTTTTGTCTTCCTTCGAATAGGAGGTACACCTACACCTGGGCCTGCCATTCTGTGTTTGTGTGTTTCTCCTTACTGCCTCTCAATCCCAGCCGGTAGAAGAGATGGCCACTTGTCCTGAGCCTGGTTCTGCTGGAGGTTTCTTCCTGCTAAAAGGGAGTTTTTCCTTTCCACTGTTGTCAGTGCGCTTGCTCAGGACAGGAGACTGTGACGGAGTGAAGATTCAACGTGTCTGCTGGCGTCCTTCCTTAGATTCCTAACCCTTCCTTAGACTTTTACTAATTGGATTTATTATGTATATAAATGTGCCCTGAGATGACTTCTGTTGTGACTTGGTGCTTTATAAATAAATTGAATTGAATTGAATCATGACGTCCACATCAGTTAAAATCATAAAGATTGAGTATTGTCCAGAAAACGTCTTCAAACATGTTTCTGTCTGCCTCAACATTAAAAAGTTTTAAGTGATGCCCCATTTCCACCGTGTCCTTACAGCGTGAAGCATGACGGCAAACAGGGAAGCATTTCTGCTGTCATGAGCGATCAGATCAGTCAGTTATAAAACCACAAGACGAGTGCAGCAGGGGTGGCGGGACACGCTGCAACTCTGCAGCTAAAACTCGTGTGGTTTATTACTTCCAAGCTGAACAGACAAACCTGCTGCAAGGAGACGAAAGACCCCAACGTCAGATTTTTTTTTGTCATTATCTGCTCCAGTGGTTCAGTTTGGAACTGGATCTAAAATTGTAACGAGAGCGCCGTCAGCGGGGTGTGAGCCCGGCCCCGTGACTCAGTCCGCAGGCAAATAATGAAGACTCCCAGGCTTGGGAGGCAAATTTCCTCATTGATGCTGAATCCTGTAATGTTTATTATTACAAGACTGTCGTGGCAGAACAATGCGCCCAACATTGAGCCACAAACCAGGTTGAATATCACCCCCACTGCTCAGAGAAAAGTTTAAGTTGTGACGTCCCTCCACTGGCCTCAGATCAGCCTGAACACCAGCACTACCAGCCTGCTCTGATGCCACATGCAGCCACTTTGTAAAATGTGGAAACTGTGACTAATCTTTGTGCATTTTTTCCCCCCTCCGGTGCAGAAAGTAAAGTCATGGTCTGCTTCCTGTCCAGACCACCCACATAGGAAGAGAGTCAACACAGCCACATCTGAATGTTGCTTCATTCACATCGTAGTTTACTCTTTGCAGGAAATGACTCACAGACTTGTGAAGCGGAGCTCTGTGGCTAAAACGTATCATACAAGACCTTTTAGCTAAAAGATGAGTGAAACAAGAGAACTGCATACATCATTCTGTCAGCAAACTATTCTACAGCAGTTTAGAGCAATGGTCCAGACAAGCAAAGACCTTGTTTTAACTTTAACCTTGACCTTGGAGCTAGCATGATGGAAAGGGTTTGGTTTAATTAGCTTGGACGGATTAGAAGTTATGGGCAGGACATACAGAGACTATACCATAATACTGTACATCCGCCTTTCAACGGGTGTAAAGAAATGAGGAACCTTTCTTGTTGGGTCAGGAATGTTTTGTCTTTGTTTTCCTCATACAACCACAACTGAAAGTTGCCTGTGGTTGACAAACTAACCAGCACCGTGCACATACAGATGCTTCCACGAGTTACCAGAGATCGACAGGTTTTTACCTCTTTCAGATTCTGAAGCGTGAAAAGCTTATAGGGATGGTTTGGTCATTTTTGAAGTGATGTGTTAAATACACATCAGTAAGTACCGTATTCGTCGGCGTATAAGTCGCACCGGAGTATAAGTCGCACCAACCTAATTATGCCCAATTAAATGGAAAAATCAACGTATAAGTCGCATCGGCCTATAAGTCGCACCGGCCTATAGGTCGCACCTCACGTGAACTGGTGTTTTGCCCAAAATGGACTGGCTGCCAAATTGTTTGGAAGGACTTTTGACAAGATTATCACATAAAAACTACAGTATTTTGTTTGATGTGTCTTAGTTGAACTTTTCATTAATAAATGAACATAATTTTTGTATATTTTGTGTCTTTCATCATTTATCTTTAAAGATAAACACATAAAAATATATTTTTATTAGCTGACATTACAGTAAAAAACGTGTCTCAGTTTAAAATGATGACAGAAACAGATACTGTATTTATTTTATGGTTTTTATTTATTTATTCAAAACCATTGAAGTCTTCATCTTCTGTGTCACTGCACCATTTTTGGACCAGGCAGATGTCAACAGTGTAGGTACTGTAAAGGGTTTCTTAGCGCCCATAGCGGCCGAAACTGGTACTGCACCATTTTTGGAGTTTTTGACCAAAGTCAAATTATGACCAAAATATTGGAAAAATCGACGTATAAGTCGCACCGGCCTATAAGTCGCAGGGCTTAGAAATGTAGGCAAAAAGGTGCGACTTATACGCCGGAGAATACGGTAGTATTTTATCAGAAAACACAAAGTGTGGATAAAATGGCAGACGTCTTGGTCCAGGCTAGGCTAAAGTCTACCCAATCAAGTTGAATTTGTTTTTTTAATGGTTTCCGTCCTTTTCTTCATACTCGCTGCTCTTTGACTGAACTCATGGCTGATAAGGTACCAACTACTGATAACTATTTCACATTTAAACACCAAATATAACCTTAAGTTCTTATGTTGTATTGAAAAGTCTCTTAACACCACAGAACTCCTCAAACATGCACAGATGCACTCACAAACCCTCAAACATGGTTAAGGCCAACAGTATTTTTCTGTGGTACAAGAGAGTGTTTACCAGACAGCAAAGTACAACTCAACAGCACTTAGATAAAAAAATAAAAAACAGACAACTGCAGTCGCAATGTGACAACCACATTTGCCTCAAGTGTTGTAAATGAGGCTTGTGCACTCTGTTTCCTTAGAAACTGAGTGTTGTCTGCTCACAAGAAAAACAACACAATTGCTTTCACTCCACTCCAGGAAGCCTCAAACAGGAAATTCAGTTAGCAAAATCACCTTTATGGTAATGGTACCGCTAAACCACAAGTCAACGACCACTGGGAGGGTAAATGTTTCCACTGAAATCTGCTCCCACCCCTGGCTGCATTAAGACACGCCGCCTCCTCCATGATGTTACATTAGAGCTTTGCATGTGAGAGCTGGGACCTGAGGGAGGATGTCCTCATTATCAGTCCTAACACTGAACTACAGGAGGCAGGTTTGAAGTTTGTGCTACTTTGTAACAGATGTTATTCCCTTGTTGCCAAAAAGAAGAGCGTGATAATATTTTGGCACACGTCTACTTATGTGTGCGTTTGTTACTCTAATGAAATATCCCATTGACCACTGGACAGCTTTTGAACCTCTCAGAAAGTAATAATTGGAAGCACATCTACAAAACTTGTTAACTTTTTTGGATCGATCCGATTCAAGATGGCTGCCCCAGTCAGCAGACTTTAGAAAACACAATAACGCTATAACTCAACCAACTTTGCAGATATTAAGCAAAACTCTGGTGTGGCAGCAGCTGAGAGTCATGCCCAGCACATACTGTGAGCGCTACACTAGGCCGGCCACAATACCAAATTTTGCTGGGTGATTAATTGTCAAACATTTTTTTTGCGATAAACGATAATATTGTTTGAAATTTAACAATAATTAATTGCCAAATTTAAGAAGAAATGCTTTGTTTGAAGTGTAGTACCTTTTTTGACCACCTGATGGCAGTATAAGACTGTTTGAACCATAAGGATGGATAGTTGAGCAGCGTGTCTCTTAAAGAAAAATGGGAGGGAGGGTCATTGACATGACATGGGTTGACAGGGTGACATGGCTTAAGCTCGGTGATTTCATCTCTTTAGCATAGCATTTTTTACAAAAAGCTTTTAATTAAAAAAATCAGTAGACAAGTTCTCAGCTTCTTTTTTAGAGAAAAGCAACTTTTTACACAAAGGCACAGGTTTCAACCGTGAATATTGGAGCTCGACAAGACAGAGGTTTATTCCCGAGGTCAGCCTGTTAGCTTAGCTTCTCAGCTTAGCTGCTTTTAACGATCCAAAAACGCAACTTTGGATGTGAGCAGATGAGCATGAATGAACACAGCAACATGAAACAGATCAGCAGCAACATTATGTGATTTTTCACAGTGCTAACAGCCTCAGGGTAGAAGCTGTTCCTCAGTCTTGTGGTTCTACACTTAATGCTGCTCAACCTCCTTCCTGAGGGAAGCGGGACAAAAGTATATGCTGGGTGAGTGGGGTCCTTCATGATGTAGGTGGCTCTCTTCCTGCATCTGGAGGTGTAAATGTCTGTGATGGTGGGGAGGCTGACTTCAACAGACTTCTGTGCAGCCTTCACCACTCTCTGCAAAGCTTTTCTTTCTGCAGCTGTGCAGCCTCCAACACGTTGATGCTGGAGCACAGGATGTTTAAGGTCTTAAAAAACTCACAAATATTCAGCTAAAACCTGATGTGGTAGTAGCTGACAGTCATTTGCAACACATCTCTGAGCATTAACAGATTTCTGGATATCGGAAAAGGTGCAAAGGTGACGGTGATATGCATTCTCTCAAGGAATGCTAGTTTTCATCTCCTGTGAGTGCATGAGGGACAGCCAAGAAGTTATTCAAAGTAGATCCGCCAAGATATTTTGTTGATTAAAAATAATAAGACACCTTTGTTTTGTATTTTTGTAATCTATTTTACGTTTATATATACTGTCTTACATCAATAAGAAATAATAACCCTGTGCTGGATCTTGTTTTTGACTTTTAAATCAAACCTGCCCTGCACCTGCTGGACATCTTTGGTCATTTCTGAAATAGGCTAAATATTTGGTGAAGGTTTAGGATGTCGACATGTTTTATGATTAGCGCCCTCGAGCTAATTGCTAATTTGCTCAGGATTGTAAATCTACCTCTTGGAAAATTTCTCTGCTATTCATGACTGATGCTTTCTCCTGATTGTGCATTCAATTACCCACCGTCCTCAGACCAGAGGGGAAAAAAGATGTCCGTGCCTGTACATGGATGCGTTTTAGGTTCCCTTTCAGTCATGTTCTCTCTGTGCAACATATGCTATGGGAAATGTGCCCCCGCGCAATTACCTGAAGGAATACATTCACGCCTTTACGGCTAGGGCATCAGCGTTGCGCCAGAGGCCCCGCCCTCTGGGTATTTAAGCCGCTGACGCCCATCCATCTTTCTTTTTTGCCCTTCACCTCGCTTAAACCTGAACTACCTCTCTTCGCGGGACTTCTCTGTTGCTTCAACGCTCAACCAGAGATGAGCTTGCTCCCTACACAGAGCGTACGGAGAATAATTCCTGCGTACTGCTGGACTAGCGAAAGCTAGTCCGGCACATTTTCTCTTAACCCGAAGTATTTTCTTCTCCGCTCTCCACAGAGTGCTTCGCTCGATGGCGCTAACTACGCCACAACTGCTACCCCTGCTAACTCGTAGCGGGCTAGCCAGCGAAAGCGACACGACGGAGGAGACGTCTCAAATTAAAAGAAAAAGGATTCTGGAAGGACTCGCTCGCCTTATCTCGCATGGGCGTAGCCAGAATTTTATGGGGGGCTGTTCGTTTTAAATAAGCAGGTGACCAAACTAAACTAATGTGCCTGGATAGGTCAATGGAAATAGCGTTTGCCTTCAGTCCCAAAGCTCATGGGTTCAAGTCCCGCATGGTACAATGTTTTTTTTTTCATTCATTCCAGATTAAAAAAGCACAAGAAAACTATTTACAAAACAGCAAGAAATAAAACAATGCATTAAATGAAAGGAATCAGACGAAGAAAATAATCTTATCTGCCCCTTCTCAAACTATTTTTTTTCAAACACTCTTTTATTGGATAAAAAAAGAAGAATGTGTTAACCACAGGCATATTAACTACTTTTTTTATCCAATAAAAGACAAATGTAAAATTAGTTGTTTGAATCGAGTGTTTGAAAAAAAAATTAGTTTGAGAAGGGGCAGATAAGATTATTTTCTTCTTCTGCTTCTCAAACTAATTTTTTTTTCAAACACTCGATTCAAACAACTAATTTTACATTTGTCGTTTATTGGATTAAAAAAAAGGTAGTTAATATGCCTGTGGTTAACACATTCTTCTTTTTTTATCCAATAAAAGAGTGTTTGAAAAAAAAATAGTTTGAGAAGGGGCAGATAAGATTATTTTCTTCGTCTGATTCCTTTCATTTAATGCATTGTTTTATTTCTTGCTGTTTTGTAAATAGTTTTCTTGTGCTTTTTTAATTTGGAATGAATAAAAAAATTAAAAAACGTTGTACCATGCGGGACTTGAACCCACGAGCTTTGGGACTGAAGGCAAACGCTATTTCCATTGACCTATCCAGGCACATTAGTTTAGTATTGTCAACTTCTCCTTTAAAAGTGGGCGGTTCGTTTGAACCCCCCGAATCCCCCTTGCCTAAGCCACTGTCTCGGACATGCCTCCGGAGAAAGGAAAGCGAAAGACAAGACTTCCAAGGAAAACCAGCAGGACAGCGAGCCCAACCTCGCGCACCTGTCCTAGCGGATGCGGTTTCTCCCTCACAGCGACGGACACCCATGAGGCCTGTCCCGTCTACTTGGGAATGTTACACGCAAAAATGGCGCTAGATGCGCCCGACTTTTGCCCACACTGCAGCCAGATGCTGCAGACGGTGCTGCAGCACCGGGCTGACCTCGTCGCCAAGGCCATGGGTGCCGCTGCCGCACCAGCGGATCCGGACACCACTGAGCACCTCACTCCTACGCCGGAGCTCGAGAACATGGCTCTGGATGAAAGCACACGAGTCGCATGGGGCGACAGCCCTGATGTACTGGCTCCCATGGTGGACTTAACAGTCGAATTCGACACTCGAGGCATGATGAACGAGGACGAGATCTCGATTTTAGCCTCTGGCGAATTTTCCGCGAAGGACGCAGACGTGGAATACAAGGAACAGGGAGAAGACCTCTCCCAGACCCCGGTAACTGTGCTCCCGGAAACTGACTTTTCCATCCCTGCTCTGTTCGACCTGTGTCACAGAGCAACGGACACGCTACAGATCCCATGGCTAGTCTCCGCCTCGCCAACAGGTCACGAGGCTGGCAGGAAACTATTTTTACTCAAAGCAGCAAGCCGCCACGAGGCAAATGATGCCCGTGTTCCCGGACTTCCTCACAGAACTGACTCGCACCTGGACTCAGCCCGAGCTCCCATGCGGTTACCACTCTCGCAGTTTCTCGACATGGACGGGATGGATGAGGTGGGAATAGCCAACGTGCCTCAAATTGAGGACACATTGGCGTCTCACCTGGCTCCCAAGTCATCCGGGACAAAACCGACTCTCCCCAGTAAAGCTTGTCGAGCTTCAGCTTCTCTGCTCGAGAAATGCTACAGAGCTAAGGGACTTGCGGCACGCGCGATGAACGCGTCCGTGTGAATGTAGGCTTACCTGGCTTAAAAACTCCAACAGCTCCAGGTAACGACGGACAAGCAGGCTGCTGCTGACTTGCTGGATGAAGCCCGCAGGGCAACAGACTTTGTGCTCCACATGATGGGAACAGATGCTGTTGCTCAAGGCAGAAGCAAGGCTGAAGTGGTCATCGCGATACGCCATCTGTGGATGACTTTAACGGATCTTCCCGAGGGACAAAAGGTGCCTTTTCTCCACCACTCGATAGAACCGACGGGATTGTTTGGGAAAGCTCTGGATCAAATTCAGACCAAGCTGGACCAGAGGCGCAAACAGGCTGAAGCTCTCTGGGTGGGCATCCCCAGGAGATTCTTCGCCCCCCCAGGGAGTCTGTTGGGGGCAGACCTGCGCAGCCTCAACACCGCTCGACAACGCGTGCCCCACCGCAAAAGCGGCCGGCGTACGAGGACGAGCACCGGCAGAGACCACCGCCGGGCCCACCTCGGACCGAACACGCATGGAGCAAAAACAGGTTTGTCCACCGCCAGGCGGCCAGACAAAACAGGGCTTCCTCGGCGAACCGGGACACCAGACAAAAGTGTGCCTGATGAACCAGGTTTACGTCTTGACTTTACACGATCACCCGTCCACGCGGTACGGGAAATGATCTCTTCATGTCCAGACTTTATTTGTAGCACGGTACAAAAAGCTGGTAACTCTGTTGCATGCACAAATCATGTTTTTCCTGCTGTGAGTGACATAAAGTCATATATGTCGTTACACATAAGCACGAATAAAGCTAAAAAAAACAGTCCCTCTCTGTTTTTGACTCTAAAAAATAAAAAAATAAAAAAACACAAATAACTTTAGCAGAACGGGTTCCTCTGGCCTGCCAGCCGTCATAAAGGGAGGGGACCGTTTCCCTCCCCTCCCTCACGGCTCACGGGGTGTTAACCTAATCAATGAGCCCTAGCAAGGTGCCTCTGCTCCGTCTGTAGCGGACAGACACAGAGGTGTCTGCAAGCAGGCCCCCCACCCCTCATGGAGACAGGTGAGGGGGGTCACGTGTTCCAGTCCCTGCTCCATTGTGAACGATGGGGCGGTCAATACACTAACCAAGCAAACAAGTGACATGTCCGTGCCTCAGGGAGGCGCGCCGACAGAATCTAACGACAAGGGGGCCACAGCAAAAGCCCACAGGCAACCACAAGCTTCACACGTTCACAAAGGCAATTGTGATCAAACTACTGTGTGTGTGTAAACAAATCAGGGCTGAATCAGATTCCTTTTCCTGTTACTCGAAGGGAACTGGGCTCTCTATCACCAAACAATTTGAAGTCTGCCAAGCACAAAGAATCATCTCCACGTTCTCACGTTACAACTGTCCCCTTATCATTAATGGGTGACATGCAATGTCCAGGCAGTGATCTGGCAGCACGTGACCTTTCTCACTGTGCTGGTTCAACTCTGCTCTTAAACAATATTCCCCCAACGGGTGGAACACAGACCCCGGGCGGTTTGTCTGGCTCCAAGGCTCTGTTAAGGCCAAGGACCAGTAAACTAGACCCATCCAGGAAACGGATTGGGGTCAGGAGATCTACTCGTTTACAAAACTCGCAGCTTCTCAGTCCCATGACCCCAAACAAGGAGAGAAAAAACAGAAATTCTGCTCCACTTCTGTCTAATAAGGACGACAGGTTGTATCTGCCCTCGATCACTCTCGATCAGAGCAGCCTGGCAGGACATCGGCAAAAAGGCCTTCTCCCTAACCTGGTTGACCACCAAGGGGTCACAGCATCCAAGGCCCTTGGAAGGTAACTGGATGCACCAACTGCTCTTCTTCAGGGTCAAACTATGTCACCAGAAGGAGCAGTCTCGCCGCTTAGGCTGGGAGCTGCTAAAAATTTCAGCTTGTTGGCAGAAAAGAACAAGCTGATGGCATCAGGTCTGCCGGAAAATGTGGTAAAAACCATCCAAAATGCCCGTGCTGTGTCAACACAGTCTCTTTACGCACAGAAATGGCGTATTTTTGAAGCTTGGTGCCCAGAAAGAAATATTATTCCTTACTCATGCGACCTAGCTCAGCTCCTGACTTTCCTTCAGGATTTACTGGAAAAAGGTTGTTCTTTCTCAACGATTAAAGTTTTCCCATCAGCAATTTCAGCCTGTCACGAAGGCTGGGGACATAGGACTCTTGGTGCGCATCCAATCATAATAAGATTTATGAAGGGCGTGCTAAGAATGAAACCACCCAGCAGGATCCTGACCCTTGGTTGGGATCTTAGCCTGGTCTTGGGGGCTCTCTGTGATCCTCCATTCGAGCCACTGAGCGAGGTTAAGATAGATTTATTATCTTATAAAACCGCTCTACTCTTGGCCCTCTGCTCGACAAAACACGTGGGTGACCTCCATGCATTGTCTGTACATCCAATGTGTACCAGATTCGCCCCTGACGGGTCAAAGGTCACCCTAAGGCCTAATCCCGCATACATCCCCAAGGTCTTGACTTTAAACCATAGGAGTCTGGACTTTGATCTCTCCTCTTTCCCACCTGCTCCTGTCCTCACTCAGGAACAGGAAAGGCTGAAGGCTCTCTGCCCCGTGAGAGCTTTACGCACTTACATGCAGAGAACAGCCGAATGGAGAAAAACAAATCAACTGTTCATGTGCTTTGCAGCACCTGCTACCGGAAAGGCCCTATCAAAACAACGCCTCTCACATTGGGTGACTGAGGCCATTAAAAGGGCGTACAGTAGCAAAGGTCAACAGGTGCCCTCTGGAGTGCACGCTCACTCTACTCGGGGCTTGGCCACTTCGTGGTCACTGTTCAAGGGTGTACCAGTTGCAGACATTTGTGCTGCGGCGAACTGGAGCTCAATAAACACTTTTGCAAAGCATTACAGTTTGGATGTTACTGCGTGTGATGTCACTCAGGCTGTTCTTTCTAACACACAGTAGAAAGTAGCCTTGAGATGCCTGCTGGTCAAGGGCAGACGTTCACACTAGCATGCATTTTACTGAGCATTTCAAGGGCGTGAATGAATTACGTTCCCATAGCATATGTTGCACCGAGAGAACATGACTGAAAGGGAACTGAAAGTTATGCACCATAACTCATGTTCCCTGAAGGAAGGGAACGAGGTGCAACATATATGGCCCTTTTCAATGCTGAAAGCTCTGTGAAGTGCAATTTTGGAGAAAGATGGATGGGCATCAGCGGCTTAAATACCCAGAGGGCGGGGCCTCTGGCGCAATGCTGACGCCCTAGCCGTAAAGGCGTGAATGTATTCCTTCAGGTAATCGCGCAGGGGTGCAATTCCCATAGCATATGTTGCACCTCATTCCCTCCCTTCAGGGAACATGAGTTATGGTGCATAACTTTCAGTTTTTCACAGCAGGATTAAAGATAAAGGTCAGGTAGTAAAACCTAACTTAAGCACAGCAAATCACTGTGAAGGACTGCCGTAATCTTTGCAATACACTACTTTCCCAACAACCTCTAAATCGGTTTTCCCTTCCAGCAGCCCAGTTACAAGATAAGCACAAAACAAACTAATTTGTTCTTGCTGTACTTCACTTAAGCCTTTTAGTACTCTGTGAATTATGGTCTCTGGGGAGGATGTCAGATCTAATTCAATAACAAAGCTTGGATCTGGAGTTATTGTCTCATGCTAATTTACTTAGAAATCATAAGGAATGGCTGGAGAGTCACCGTTTATGAGGCTTGTCCTCTTGAAAATATTCATTACCTACCAGATGCATCGCAAAGCTCATACAGTAACTCTGAAAAGGTATCAGAGTAAACCGAATGCCTTAAAGTTTGTGGTTCACCAAGATTTTTGGCATTATTGGACACGTTTTCTATAGAAGTATTCAACTATATTTAAGTACTACTATCAGGGTTTTATAATACCACTGTAATAATGTTGCCAAAACATCATGTACAGATTTAGTTTCAAAACAATTGGAACACTGATGTCCCCCGTCACTGAGGGATGTGAATAGTGAGTGTTGGTAGTTTTCAAGATGAGTGTTTTTCTGGACTGCATTTGAACAGAGAATGCAACTAAAATCAATGTATTTTAGTTCAAGACACTTAAGTGGGTACAAAAGTACACAGCATTTAGGAAGAAAGGTAGGTTTTTGCTTTTCTGAGGCAGCACAGAGTGACGGATCCTGGCTAGTAGAGGGAGCTGTTTTTATCCACGGAGCCAGGGGGTGGTCAGTGGTGGCCTTGACCAAGAAAGATTACCGGTAGACTTTGGCCACACTGAGGGGCAGCCACTATTATTTGAGAACACTTTTAAGCAATATAAAAACTAGAGAGCCGTTTTCTGAAATGATGGGATGACCAGTTTATACACACACACACACACACACACACACACACACACACACACACACACACACACACACATATATACACTACATACAGGCAGAGTCACGGTAGTGGTCATCTTGGATTTTGACTTGGCAACTTAAGTTTTTGATAGTGACCTTTCTTACATCTAGATGCAGCCATACACCAACAGCCATACACCAAAATGGAAGTCAATACCTCACTTATTTTTCAAGTTACCATGCTCACAACATGCATAAACAAAGAAACGGATGGTATTTCAAATTCCCCCTTTTCGCTCCACAATGTGGGACAAAAAGTATTTAACTGTGGCTTGAATTAATCTGGAGCCTGGTAAAATCCAGGGAGGTCAATTTCCTGCATTTTGGTGCAAACATATGGTCTCCGCACAGCTTTTAGGCCTTTAAAAAGCCAACACTTGTAACATTAGTTCTCTATATCCAGGCCAAGTAGTTAAAATGATAACACAGTTTGAGGTTAAAAGAAATAGTTAGTTCATTTCCTGGTCTCGGTGTACAAAGGGAATTCCTTTGTCGCCCCCATTAATCCTGCTCAAATTGGCTCAGTAATCCTCTGAGCTAAATAACAGCAGAGGGACAGTGTACCGTAATGTGGAAGGCCAGACAACGCATTGTGCCGCTTTCTCAGGGGGCCAATCTAAAACGGCGACTGAGCTAAATGATGGCTACAGATAAAGCCAATAGCCAATGTCTTTATATTTTATGTCTGGGGCCTAAAAGTGATTTTATGTCTCACAGTTAAGAGAGTGAGCTGGGG
>JBBPBX010060967.1:0-21267 GCA_038048925.1 Garcialebias charrua
ATGTGTGTATGTAGTGGTGTAACGGTACACGTGGGTGTACCGAACTGTTTCAGTACAACACGTTCGGTTCAGTCCACCTGTGTACCGTTTCGGTTAGTTTTTCACTCATTACATTTTATAAACGGGAGATTATGCACCACGGAACTAAATTTCCTAGGCGTGTTTCAGCATGTCGCTATTTTTCATTCAACCTTTATTTAGGCAGGTTAATCTCATTGAGCTGCGAGGACTCATTTACAAGATAGACCTGGCTACAAACTAAAGAATGATGACAACAACAACAGTAGATTTTCCTTGAACAATCAACAATAGACAAACATAAGAGAGAAATACAGATTTTTTATTTTTATTTTTTTTAACAAGTTAAAACAAAGATATCAAAGTAGCAAAACAGACAGATTATAAGGTAGATGTAGAAAATCAAAAACAGGAACATGTCTGCATTTAGCTTACAGCACGCTTGCATTTAGCAGCCTAGCATTTCGTTTCGGTCTCCTGTTTGGGAACATTATGGCTTTCTTGGTCAAATACGTGAACAAATCCAAAGCTGTGTGTCGACGTTGTTTCACAGAGACTGGATCTGCCGTAGGCAACACGTCTAATTTGTTAACTCGCTTGAAATGACATAATCTGAACATGAATGTCTCTTTGCAAGCAAGAAACGCAGCTTGTTACAAACACCCAACAGCCAAAAAAACTTCATCAGGTAATTCAGAGCAGTCCAGAGCAATAACACAAGCTGTAGGAGTTTTTAAAACTCTGGATCTACGTCTGAATGTTGTTGATGCAACGGCTTTAAAATTATTGAGCCCCGTAACGACATCCAACACATCAACACTTCAGTTAAAAAGTTCAGCACTTTATGAAAAAGCTAAAACTAATATTGTCAACAAGCCCTGGAGCAGATTAAAGCCCTGCCCTGATGATGACCGAGAGATTCAACCACGTCTTAGCAACCGTTCAAGAAGAGGTATTGTTCTTTTATTATTATTATTATTATTATTATTATTATTATTATTATTATTATTATTATTATCTAATTAACCTTTTTTAATTAAAAGTAATAATCTTATTAACTCGTTTTTTTTTACCTCTTTATGTTTCATTTCCAGTCTGGGACAGATATAGCAGCTGACTTCTTCCTGTTCAGGGAAAGCCAACAGATCACATGCAGCTAAGAAGTCTGTGATGAAAGACGAAACGTTTCTACAATTTTTTTGCTTTGTTTTGTTTTGTTTTTTGAATGTCCAGAGGACCAGACTTAGCTTTTTTAGACTGAACTCTGAACTTTTCCAGGGATCTGTCCCATCTGGGGGAGCAGGTCCAAGAAAATGTTGTGAGTAATGAGGCCAAATACAGCCACACTGCAAAATTAGCAACGCTCTGCCTCTTTATTCCTGTTATCTGTTGTTATTGATTTGATTTTCTCCACCACTTGAGATATTCACTGCAACTAGATCTGTGCTTTTGCCAGAAAATGTGGACAAGTTGGTCTTTTTGGACAAAAAATTTAAACCTAATTAGTTAGATTGTAAACTGTCTGTTGCTGCTTATTGTTCTGGTTCTGACTGTTATTATATTTAAGATTTTTAACATTGTTATTATACAGTAGTTTATTAATTGTAAAGAGTGCAGTTTATTTAAAATATCATCCAAATGGGTCGCTTTTATTTATTTTTATACAAATGTATTGTTTACTTGGCATATATTCAAAATAAACGTTTTGTAAGTCTTTATTTTGTTTTGGGGTTTTTTTTGTACCGAAAATAAACCGAACTGTGCCCTCCTTGAAACTGAACCAAACCGAAATGTGATTTATGCACAGTACTGCATATATACTTTATGTTGATATCTAACATACTGAAAAACTGACCTTGCAGGTAAATTCTGGTTAAAAATCTTCTCCTGCTGCCGGGTGTTGTTCTTTTTGTGTAGTAAGCTAAGGGAAAATGTTTTTCTCCAACAATTAGACTGAAGTGTCTGATTAATTTATCAACCATGAAATTTGCACAGAAGTTAGTTTTGTCTTCATGAAATTGTGCCATACAAAATAAATTGAAATGAAACAAAAATAAAATAAACATTGAGATAATAAAATTAACCATCACGCTTTGTAAATATTCTGCATTTCTTTATTGTCCTGAAAGGGATATGTTCGAAACTCTATTGAACATCTGATGTAAAAAGGTTTTAAATTAACTGAAAGAAATCCACATTTATCTGCTTTAGGTTTGTTTGGCAG
The DNA here is from genome assembly GCA_038048925.1 of Garcialebias charrua. NCBI lineage: Eukaryota > Metazoa > Chordata > Actinopteri > Cyprinodontiformes > Rivulidae > Garcialebias > Garcialebias charrua. Next base: position 2,243 of record JBBPBX010060967.1, read on the forward strand.
ATAACCACAAACATGAGTTTTGATCCACGTTTTTGAAAGCAATAGTGATTGTTGTTGGAAATTTGGATTAAAATAAAATTTTGGGGACAAAATGAAAAATGATGTAACAGAAAAAATTGCTGATGTCAAAAGAAATTGATTCAGAAATGCTTTATTTAGTAAGTTTCTTACATGTTAGAGTTTACTTTCTGATTAAGTAGTAGCTTTGGTTGTAGTGGTGGTTGCAGCTGTAGTTGTAGTTGTAGGTGCAGTGGTAGTTGTAGTTGGAGTGGTTGTTGTAGTTGTTGGAGTGGTAGTTGTTGTTGGAGCTGTAGTTGTAGTTGTCGGAGTGGTGGTTGTAGTTGTTGGAGTAGTGGTTGTAGTTCTTGCGGTTGTAGTTGTTGTAGTTGCGGTTGTCGTGGTAAATCGATTGCGTATTAGGTTGAGAAGGGACTGAAATATCAGTTGGTTGCCCAGTGAATTGGTAAATGGGCCCTGTAAGAAAATCAACAACATGAGACAGCCATCATAGAAAGGTGAGGTGTTTTAACCTCATGTCCATGATTTACTTGATTACGGAGGACAGCAAAGTCTCACCTCATTTGAGTTGGAGCCACTGGAGCGGGCGAACCTCAGGTGCTCCTCCTGCTGGAAACAAAACATATGTCTTATTATACTTTAAAATAATTTGTCATAATTGATTTTTTGTTGTCTGCAAACTGAAAGAACAAAAGCTATTTCACTCTTTGACATCAAATTGGTACTTTAATTTCTGTATCTTAGCTCTGCAAAGCACCCTTAAGGAATTTGTGCAAACTGAGGATTCCAAGAAATAAGAAAAAGACTATTCATTTCAAACTGGTCATTATTGTGCACTGCCTTGGAAAGTGGGCAATTGTGTAACTGTCTGAATTTGTTTGTTCGTCTGCAAAGTATAACATGAACCAGATTTCAATAAAAAACTGAGAACATAATCCCTGGATGTACCTGTTGGTAATTGGAGATGGCTCCGCAGGTAATTCATACAAAATCAGCTGAAACTCTCACTTTTACAGATTCTGAGCTAGAAACTTGTACAGTAGTAGCTGCATCATGTGAGATGCTTGTTAAAACTTCTTAAAATGTTGCAGCTGATTTGCATTCCTTGAATGCTTGTTTTCTTGGTACATTTCAAGCAAGGTTACTTAAAAAGACATGGGGGGTGTTAAACCCTTATCCCTCTAGAAGTGATTTGTAGAGTCTGTAGAAATGTAACAATGTTATGAGGAAGAGTATGTATATTTATTCCTGCTTTTGAGGAAAAAAAATCTAAATTTCTCAATGGAGTTGTGTTTTGCAGCATTACAGTGTCACAGTTTTGCTGAATTAACTGAAATATCTCACAGGCCAAAGGTGCAGGATATAAATTTGATTAAATTCAACAAAACAACACTTTCAGCTTGAGTTTCATGTTGTTTCTATTAAAACTGAAAAGCAAACTTATTAATAATGCTTGCTATTTCTTTTTCCCCTTGTGATTTTTTATCAGTAATGCCAACTTTTATGATTTGAGGCTGTAAAGATCTAAATAACTTAGATCCAAATTAATCTAAATTATAAATTAACTTACAGGTTGAGCCACAATGAGGCTCAGGAGGCATCCGAGAACAAGAGCGACCTTCAGCATGGTTGCACTGATCACTGTTGGAACAGAAAGAAAATATTGTTTAACAAATGAACAATTTATAAAGCCCACCATAAATTCATGTATTTACCTTCAAGTGTTCACTGCTTCAGTAAAGTTTCTCACAGATGGAGAGTTTGTTGAGATGTGTTGTCGAACATTGAACTCCTCCTTTATATGGAACTTGGAGACGAGTTGTTGAGAAACTGCACTGATTTCAAAATGTTCCACCTTCACCTTTCAACATGTTACTAAAGGCCAGGAATGTTCAGAGAATGAACCCACGCCTAAACAGGATTATTGCAATAAATATTAAGCTATTTATGTAGAACAGCTTCAAAATTCACTCAAATGTAAATATCAACTCACATCATCAAATTGTTAAAATTATAAAAGTCATGGGTTTATGTTCCAGTTTTTACACACTGAGTGAACTGGCACAAATACAGACAACACCCAAAGGCCTTTACATTTCTGCCCATTGTTGTTGTTTTCAATAAATAATTGTTGCATTTGTGAACACGGGAGGTCAAATTATTTTTACATGATGATAAATGATGTTAATACCAGATTCACAAGATGGCCGCGCTCAGACCAGCCGCAGCTTCATGGGGTCCCGGTTCATCCCCAGTTTTTAGTAATTTTAATAGTGTTTTTGTACCTGACTCTGCGCGTTTTTTGCGGGTGAATTATAGCCGAACTGAACTGCTAAGAATCTGAGCGGATTTACCACAGGGCACAGCTGATATCAGCAACAAACTCAAATCAGAGCTCGGGAGATTGGAGCTGTTAAGAACATCTTTCTGGAAGCAGATGCGCTCCGGTTCACGCTCCAGGGGAAAGAAAAGGAAGCGATGCTCCCGAGGTCAGAAGCGGGACTGCCGAGCAGGAATTATGACGAGACTGCGGGCAGACGCTAAAACCGGGAGACCCCCGATGCCTGCTCTTTTTCTGTCCAACGTCCGCTCGCTGGACAACAAAATGGATCTACTTCGTTTGAGAGTGACCACGTCGGAGGAGATGAGGAGGTGCTCTGTGCTCTGCCTCACGGAAACGTGGATCTCTGAGGATACACCGGACTCTGTTTATGAGCTGGATAATAGACTCTTTTTCAGAATGGACCGGTGCACCGAGACTACGGGGAAAACACGAGGCGGTGGTGTTTGTATTTACGTGAACAAAGATTGGTGCTCGAACTGTGCTGTGATCAAAAGGCTTTGTTCAGCTGCTGTGGAGCTCATAACAGTAAGGTGCCGTCCGCACTACCTCCCCCGCGACTATTCTGTGATTCTAATCACTGCTATTTACATAGCCCCTGATGCTAATGCTAATGACGCCCAGGGAGAAATTCATGACTTACTCACCTCGCTGCAGTGTAAATATCCTGAGGGGCTCTTCATTGTTTCTGGTGACTTCAATCACGTAGATTTACAGGTCTCCCTCCCAACCTTCAATCAGCACGTTTTCACAGCAACAAGAGGAAATAAAACGCTTGACCAAGTCTACACTAATGTGAAGGGGGCGTACACGGCGAAGCCACGCCCACCGCTTGGGGCTTCCGATCACTGCGCTTTGATCCTGGTCCCAAGACAGCTTCCCCCGCTGAGACGCTCCAAGCCGGAACAAAGAGAGATCAAACTGTGGCTCCAAGATAGTACCTCCATGCTGAAAGACTGTTTTGAGAAGACAAACTGGTCTGTCTTCAGGGAGGCAGCTACGAATGGGAGTTCAGTGGATCTGGAACTTTATGCGTCCTCAGTTCTGGGTTACATCAGCACATGCTCTGAAAATGTATCCATAAAAAAATATGTTAAATCTTACCCCAACGAAAAACCCTGGTTAAATAAAGAAGTCCGCACCCTGCTAGCAGCCAGGGACACTGCATTCAAGTCCGGAGATACAGAGGAGCTGAGAAAGAGCAGGAAAGAACTGGTGGATGGCATTAAGAAGGCCAAGGCCACGTATGCACAGAGGATCGAGGGACAGTTCACCTCACAAGACCCACGGAGCATGTGGAAGGGTATTAAATGCATAACAGATTACAAAGGCAAGAACAAACAATGCCCCAGGGACCCATCTCTGCCTGATGCCCTCAATAAGTTTTATGCACGTTTTGAAGATCCAAACAGACCAGCTAGCACCAGACTCACCTCATCACCAGATGAAGAGCATCTCAGAGTGACCGCAGCAGAAGTGAGAGGCAGTCTCAGAAGGATCAACCCTCATAAAGCAACCGGACCAGACAACATCCCAGGGAAAGTTCTGAAGGAATGTGCGGACCAGCTCTGTGAGGTGCTGGCTGACATCTTCACCACCTCACTTTCACTGGAGTCAGTTCCCACCTGCCTGAAGACCGCGACCATCATCCCAGTCCCAAAGAGCTCCACAGTGACTGGTCTGAATGACTATAGACCGGTGGCCCTCACCCCGATAGTCGCTAAATGTTTTGAGAAACTGGTCATGTCCCACATCAAGACAACCGTCAACATCAACGAGGACCCTCATCAATATGCATACCGCGAGAACCGATCAACAGAGGACGCCATCTCCTCTGTGGTCCACACTGCTCTCACCCACCTGGATCAGAAGGACTCATACGTGCGCATGCTCTTTGTGGACTTCACATCTGCCTTCAACACCATGATCCCCCAAACTCTGATAGACAAACTATCTACACTTGGACTAAGCCCCTCCATTTGTAACTGGGTACTAGACTTCTTAACAAACAGACCACAGTCCGTGAAGATCCACAACTTCTCCTCCTCCACCATAACCCTCAGCACTGGCTCTCCCCAAGGATGTGTGCTGAGCCCTCTTCTGTTCACTCTGCTCACATATGATTGTACAGCCACACATCCAGGCTGTCATATTGTTAAGTTTGCAGATGATACAGCGGTGGTGGGATGCATCACAAACAATGATGAGTCCAGCTACAGACAGGAGGTGGAACACCTGGAGAGCTGGTGCAAAGAGAATAATCTTCACATGAATGTGAAGAAGACAAAGGAGATGATTGTGGACTTCAGAAGGAACAAACACACCCATGCCCCACTGAACATAGGTGGATCTGCGGTGGAGGTGGTCTCCAGCTACAAATACTTGGGTGTACACTTGAATGATAACCTCAGCTGGAGCAACAACACCACCAGCCTGATCAAGAAAGGTCATCAGAGACTCTACTTCCTCAGACGGCTGAGACGAGCTGGTCTGAGCAGCCCAGTTCTCACCTCCTTCTACAGGTGTGCAGTGGAGAGCATCCTGTGCTCCAGCATCAATGTGTGGCATGGAGGCTGCACAGTTGCAGAGAGGAAAGCTCTACAGAGAGTGGTGAAGGCTGCACAGAAGTCTGTTGGAGTCAGTCTCCCCACCATCACAGACATTTACACCTCCAGATGCAGGAAAAGAGCCACCTGCATCATGAAAGACCTCACTCACCCAGCACACTCACTCTTTGCCCCACTCCCCTCAGGACGGAGGTTGAGGAGCATCAAATGTAGAACCACTAGACTGAGGAACAGCTTCTACCCTGAGGCTGTTAGACTCATGAATAAATAAATAATAAGAATAAACACTGCAAAATATCACATCATGCTGATGCTGATCTGTTTTCTTGTTGCTGTGTTCATCTGTGACCATCTGCTCATACAGACTCATGTTCGTGCTGCTGTTTATAATGATGTTTTCTTTCCACTACATTAGGGCTTAGTGTATTACTAGTTGATGTTTCTCTTAGTTAATTCTAGATGTTATTACTGTTTTTCTCTTGCATTTGTTGTTGGATGTAACTGGGACCCCGTGTACATAATCTCGTTTTCATCACATGTACCACATGCAGTGCAAATGACAATAAAGACTCTCTGACTCTCTCTGACTCTCTAAATCAGGTTTACTAAGTCATGTTTTGTTGCAAGACAAAGAAATTTAATTTAAAAAACAGTTCACAGTAGTTAACAGTGTCTGACTTGGTGGTTAAGATTACCTAGTGGATAACCTACCTTAATCTATGGTGGCCTTAACCATCATAGATTAACCTATGGTGGCCTTACCCATCATAGATTAACCCATGGTGGCCTTAACCACCACATGTTAATTTATAGTGGCCTTAGCCACCATAAAATAATATATGGTGACCTTAACCACCATAGATTAATGTATGCTGACCTAGTGGCCTTAATCTATAGTGACCTTAACCTCCATAGATTTATCTATGGTGACTTTAACCTCCATAAATTAATCTATGGTGACCTTAACCGCCATGGATTAATCTATGGTGACTTTAACCACAATAAATTAATCTATGGTGACCTTAACCGCCATAGATTAATGTATGCTGACCTAGTGGCCTTAATCTATAGTGACCTATCCTGGTTAAAACCAGACCTTTGTCCTTCACTTTGCTTCGTACTAGGGTCTGAACTTTCTCCATAGAGAACAGATTCTTGCTGGAGGCGTGGCCTCTGCTGAGGAACAAAACCATTGGATCTTAGAAAAATTTTGAACAGAGAAAAGCATTCTGCTCCCTCCCCCTCAGAGCCATATATGGCTGCTCCCCCGTGGTCCGTTGAACTTGAGATCTGCTCCGCCTCCTGATGCATTTTCTCTTGCTGCAGCTGCATATTCTGTGTTTATATGTGAATAAAACGTTCTAAAAAAATAAAATAAAACCATGGAGCTCTGGTCCAGCACACCAGAAGACCAGAAAACCTGCAGGGACTCGGGCAGCAACGTAAAACCCTAGTTTAATTCTCTCGTGACAACCTTAGGCATTTCCTCATCATTGCACTCAGCGGAGGGGGAGGAGGAGGAGGAGGGAGGAGGGAGTGATCACTTGACTTTTGGCCAAAAAAAACAAAAGAAAACTCCAGATAAGGGATTAAGATACATTTGTGTCACATATAAAACAGTCCTGCATCGCTTTGAATGAGAACATGTGGCTGCTCGCTGGCTGCACACTGGGACAGGTGGGGGCGTGGGTTAGGGGCCAAAAACTCCGCCCCTTCTGTTCTCTGATTGGTCCGGTCAAAAATCAGCCGGAGAAATCCTTGTCTATGGGAGAAGTCCCAGACTGAGCAGTGAAGGGAAAATAGAATTGAGCGGAGCTGCATAGGAATGGCGAGGGCCAGGCTAATAGTGACCTTAACCTCCATAGATTAATCTATGGTGACTTTAACCACCATAAATTAATCTATGGTGACCTTAACGCCATAAATTAATCTATGGTGGCCTTAACCGCCATAGATTAATATATGCTGACCTAGTGGCCTTAATATAGTGACCTTAACCTCCATAGATTAATCTATAGTGATCTTAACCTCCATAGATTAATCTATGGTGACTTTAACCACCATAAATTGATCTATGGTGGCCTTACCACCATAGATTAGGACCTTAACCTAGTGGCCCTAATCCATGATGGTTAGGGCCACTATAACTTAATTTGTAGTGACCTTAACCACCATAGATTAATCTATAGTGATCTTAAACACCACATAATAATCTTTGGCCACCCCAGGTGCCACCCCAATCATTTGAGGAAACTATACTTTTAAGCAACATAAAAACTAAAACAGCGTGGTTTTCTCAAATGAAGAAGGTGTTCGTTTACAAAAATACACAGCAGTGGCCATCTTAAATTTTGACGTGGCAACCCAGTTTTTTGATAGTGAACTTTCTTATGCCTATGCAGCAATGCACCAAAGCATAAGTTGTTACGTCACTTGTTTTTCGAGTTGACATGCACATGGCGAACGTGGACAGATGGACAGATGGACGGATGGATGGATGGATGGATGGATGATGGATGGATGGATGGATGGATGGATGGATGGATGGATGGATGGATGGTGGAAGAAGGGTATTTCCAATTCCTGCTCTTCGATCCACATTGGGGACAACAACTGATAGGCACGTGTGTTGAGGTGACTCCTTTCTGGATGATAAAACACACGTCAAGATGAAGTCAACCATAGCTGGTTGCACGGGACACATTTCAACAGGAACTTGTGAATCACTGCTTCTGTGAAACTGAATCCAGGACAGGCTGATCCTGGATCAACGTGGATGATCCCTGCTGCAGGTTTGTGAAACAGCCCTCTGGTCTGAACACAGGCAACACCCAACAACAGCCACTACCCCTTAGTGATAAACCAAAGCAACACAGTAGGCCTCCTGGTCAGCTCTGAGTTATTTTTCATGCTGATATTAATATTGTTAAGAAATAACAATAGTTGCTTTATTCATAGATGTTTTTCACTGCTCAGTGGTCAGGCTTTTTGATTTGTTTGAGGTGGTCTGGTTTTGTTCTGAACAGGACCGACAAGAAATGCAAACAGAACAGCTGTAGGATTTTTTTTTACACTTGTTGAATTTATTTTGAATATTTGAAGGTGAAGAACACATTGTGATATTTTAACAATGCAAAACAATGACAATGAAAAAAGTAACAGAGAACAAAAAAATCTTAAACTGACTCCTCAGAGATCCTTTACCTCTGCCACTCAACAAAAAGCTTCCAAAGCTCATTTAGGTTTGATTTGGGTTTCAATTTGCTTTGAAGATAAACTTTTATGTAGTTGCTCAGTCAACGAACCAGGAAATCAATCAATTATCCAGTAAAAACAATATTAGAGTACCTTGAACTGAATGTGAACATCTTACAGCATTTATCATTTTGATAGTTGATAAAAATAAATAATGTTTTCTAAACCTTTAATTCAATTCTTTTTTAGGATTACAAGTCAAAGTCAACTTTATTGTCAGAACTGCAATATGTACAGGACATACACAGGATTGAAATTACCGTACTTTTTTCAGTTTAAATTGACATACCAGTTTTATAAAAATTAGACTATTATTGGAAACAGGAGTAAACGACATAAAAGCAACTTTATTCAAAATTATTTATTTGGGAAAGCAAAGTGTTTCATTTGGGTTGGAGTAAACTCGCTCATATGTTTGGCCTCAGCAGATTTTTTTCTTTCTCAGCCGACGTCTAAGGCTCAAACAGGAAGGGGAAGTTTCCATTTCCCTGGAGGAAATAAGAAAAACAGAACATGAATTACAGCTGCAAACGATGGAAACGCACACTGACAACCCCATGTATACAACACGTAGACACTGTGACGTCCTGAAGTCATACCTCATCAGGCCCGGGGCCCGTTGTGTCACCGCGAGGATCAGGTGGAACGGTGGTGGACTCTTTCTGTGTTCCCGCTACCCACGTCTGGCATTAAACATTTCAGTTAGATATTTTTAAAAACACACAACCTGTTGCAGTAGTTTCAGTCAATTACAACAAAAAAACAAAACAAGAAAGAAAAAAAACGGGTCATCTCACTTTTTCTGTCTGTTGCTTCACGTTGGAGGCCTGCTGAAAAGGAAAATGTACATGAAAATCTGATTGCAATGCATTTACATGGCAAGTATTTACAAAAAAAACAGCAAAAATATAAAGTTCCAACTTTAACATTTCAAACTACACAAAAACATCATGACATAAAGTTATCACCACCATGTGTTAATGCAGCTGTGGTGCCATCAAATAAAAACCTGCATAAAAGGATTTAACAAACACGTTTTCAGTGGTCAACACCATCAGCAGTCTTCTGAGGAATCAAACCACCTGTGTGGCAGCCAGAGGTCATTACGTCACACACACCTCATCCACACACCAGCATGACTCAGCAGCACCCACAGCTGCATTATCATCATTAAAACTTACCTTTGAGTCATTACCTGTAGAAGCTCAAATACTTTATTCATAGTGGGATACAGTCCCCCTGCCCCCACTGCCCCCCACTACACTGATCACCCAACATCTTTAGGTTTACTTAAGAAAAATGGGTTTTTGCTTCATTTTTATTCAGATGAAATGGATAATATATTTTCAATGAAAAGCTCAGTTGGTGAACAGTGACCTGCAGGGGGAGTTGTGGTCTCTGTGTTGTTCTTTCCAGGTTCTGCTGTCCGTTGTTGGGCATCACCGCAGCATTCCTCTGCTGAGGGTAGCCGTAAAAGTAAGGGTAACCCTGGAACAAATAAAAAATATATATATCTGAAGTGTAAAAACCTTTTAAAGACACAAAGATAAGTAAGACCAAAACAAATACAGCTGTTTACAGTGGCTCATCAGGGTCACCATGGAAATCACACACTCCCTTACTGTACTCGAAAAGAGAGACAGGCAATATCTGACCAAAACATAAACCTCAGACAGTTAGCTACTTCTCAAATGTTTTTAGTAACAAAAATCCTAAGAACTGTAGAAATATCTGATGGTCACACGTGAATATTTTGTGTTTTTACCGTGACATCTGTAGGAGATATGATGAGTTAAAAACCTGCACCCTTCAGTCAGAGCTCAGACATAATGGGAGCCTATCAGAGCTGGCAAGGGTGCAATCTGACTCTTGATTTGAGGAAAAAACTGAGTTCTTACTCAGAGACACACTGTGGAAGACTAAAGTGTCTTCATTCTGATGTTTAAAATTGTATGAGGAAAAGTAACAAGTGAGGAAATATGAAGAGTTTGTTTAAAAAATGTTTGGAAAGTTTAGATTGCTTATAGGTGCGTGACATCACACTCAAATTTAAAGATTAAGAAAATAATCAAAAAACTACTAATAAGTAAAACACATGGAAGTGCCACGAGTTATGTAAAAATCCAGCCTTATGTTGTCAACGGGAATTTATTTTGTTGATTTTTTATTAAATTTGCGTCATACCAAAAGTCATTGGACACTATTTTCTACTAAGATGAATGTTTTGATGGATTTTTTTTCCCCACATAAAAGAAGCAAAAACAACATTGTGAAAGACAAATAATAGAAAAAATACCAAAAAGCCAACAGAAAACACTCATAAAGGTTTTGCAAAGATGTCCATGACTGCATACCTGCTGCCTGTAAAGCTGAGGGAATCCAAAGGATGGGTACTGAAACTGTGGATACATCTAAAGGAGATTTGAAGACAATGATCAGCTTCTCCACACACGAAGCAGAGTAATCTCTGGATACTGGTCTTTATGAGCTGGTTTGGTACCTGTGCAGTGTTTTGGGTCTGCTGAGGAATTCTGGGATTGTTAGGGTCTTGAGAAGGTCCGAGCTGCTCTTGCTGGCCGTTGGAAACAAGCATAGGTGTCAGCTGGCCGCCCTGGTTGGGGAGAAACAGTTGTGGCCCCTGGGGGCCAAACGGACCTGCCATTTGAGGGTTCAGATTGACCATCTGTGGGGTGAGCAGCACTTCGGGGGTCTGCTGGTTCAGAAAATACGGAGGGAACAGGGAAGAGGCCTGGAGATGGAGGAGGTATACATTATGTGTCAGTTTATGTTTATTTTTAACAATTTGATGAAAAAGTACATTCATAATAATCTGAGGAGCTCCAGCTGTACCTGTGTTTGTCCAAAAGCTGCAAGAGTTAATCCATTCAGTTTTAAGATCTGAACAATTAAAAGGTTAGGCTGATTATTTTCTGTATGAAAAGAACTGTGACTGAGAAATAAAACAATAACTTTAATAATAATTTACCTCATTGCTATTGCTTGCAATAAGCGCAATCTGCAGCATAAAGAAAACATAAAAAACGGTTAATTTGTCTAAAAATCTTCATACGCATTTCTGCATGTGTAAGAAAGCAAATAAAAGGATCAACTCACCGGCAAGCTGAAGCTTGACCTGAAGAAACAGATCAACAGGAGGGCTGTTTGCTGCTTCATGATGTCCTGCTGAGTTCAGAAGAATGTTTTAATGTTCCATAAATTTATGATTACCTCTTCAAAATTCTTTTTTTTTTAATAAAGACACAAGAAACTGACACAAAAAAAAGATTGTGACTTACTGTTTCTCTTCTCTCCTTGTTTCTGTCTCCCCTCCTCATCTGGAGGCCTTTTAAGTTCTGTGTGTGACTTGTTGCAGTCCACCAATAACTCCCCCAGACAACATGTGGTCAGAATGACAGACGTTCCTCATGACAACAGACTCAGACACTCGCAACACACGATGCTAAGCATGTCATTAAGTGTAAGTCATGTCTCCAAACAAATCATGCTCCGCGTTGAGCGGTTAAACATTCTTAATCTAAAACTGAGCGTGCACTGACAAAACCTCCACATTGACACTTTTTTTTGCTCGTATTCGCCATAACTTGTCACTGTGGCCATTAAGCTTGCACAATACACTTTTTAGATTGTTTCATGTGCCTGTGTTCATGTGTTACAGTATAATTATGGACATTAGGACCAACAGGAGTTTTGGCAAGTCATGAGAAAAACAATCTTCAGGATCAGACATTTGTCACAGTTTGTTCATCGCTAGACAGGTGTTGGCATTTATTTGGTAAACAATGTTACTTGATTGATATTTACTGTATATGGTAAAAAGCCTGAGAAACACAACTGCAGGCTTCCAAAAGTCCTTAACAAACTGGTAAAGTTGTTTTAGATGTAAAAGATTATTGTTTTTCACATGAATCTGCTCATTGCTGCTCTTACTTAGAGTAAAAAGCACCCAGAGAAATGGCTCAATGTGGACACAGTTTACCAAACATGCAGACCAGCAATGAGTTTATACAGCAAAGGATTGAATATGAAAGTTATGGCATTCTGAGTAGGGCTATAGTAGTGTTATATGTTTTATGCTGGTGAAGATTCTCAGTCATCCAGGACATGATCAATCAAAAAAAGCATTCAATACAGAAACAACTGGACTTTATTGGACTAATAAAGTCCAGTTTTTTCTGTATTGAATGCTTTTTTTGAGTTATATGTTTTGAGTGAGGATCTCCAAACTCAGAGTTTGTCTTGTAGATGCTTTCAATGTCATTATGACATGTCATATGTCCATATACAAAAAATGGCTATAGTTCTTTAAACACATCTAAAGGAGTTTGATAGGGGTCACATTATGGGTGTTGCATGTGGATAGATATTATTCTGACCAGTATACAGATGCAACACTTACCCAATGTTAGAACAGGTAGAATGGGCATGTGAGGGTGCCAACACACATTGTGAAGGTTCAGGTCATCCAAAACAATACATACCAAGGAAGAATTGTCAGGTTGTGCAACAATCATTATAGACCCCCGATGACATCTGTGTCTGCTATTTGGACACAGGTATTGGACTTTTTACAACAGCTCCATGTCCTCCCGCATTTTCTAACGTTAAATGGACTCTGTGCTGACTGTTCCATGGGGAGGCTACCACTAATACCAGGACAGATATGGCTGCATTTAGAGTCTCGCCACAATGAGGAGACAAAAGACTGCTGAGTGATATTGTATCATGCTCAGCAAGTAATTTTATCTCTGAGTTACATATATGACCATCGTGTGCAGATATGATGGCATCAGTGGTATCAAGAAATACACCAGTGTAACTTCTGGCATTATAGTGCAGGGATCTTTGGAGTTTGACTTCAGGACATCTTTGGTAGTGATTCAGGGGGACCCTGACAGCACAGTGCTGTATCAGTAACATCTAGAGACAGTACAATTTTTCTACAACATACATCCACATATGACCTGTGTGTCTGTGAACTGTCTCTGATGGTCAGCCATGTCCTCACTCTGCCAATCAAACATGTGGTATTAGTGGGAACTTCAAGTTTGACCAGGTTCCAGTCTGCCCGTTTCAACATGTGCAGCCAACTCACAGCAGGGACGATACAACAGAACTATGACTTGGTTCTGCACTGTATTGCTGTTTGTGTCCAGGCCCGAGGAGTTGCCACACCATACTGACATGGAACCAGCAAGGTGCCTGTACTGCCAACCTTACAATCTGTTTTTCTGCTCATAGAATCGTTGTAACAGGGTGACATTTTATCATGTGCAGCATTTGACAGCATGACGGTTTAGTTGTTTACACTGTTGCCTCATAGCAAGTAGGTCCTGGGTTCAATGCCTGGTTTGGATCTGGGGTCTTTCTATGTGGAGTTTGTTTGTTCTCCTCATGTTTGCATGGGTTTTCTCTGGGTACTCCGGTTTCCTCCCACAGTCCAAAAACATGCTTGTTTAGGCTGCCTTCAGGCCTCCAATGTAAAAGAGATGTGGGATCTCAAATCTCAGTGGGATTTGCCTGGTTAAATAAAGATAAATAAATGTGCAGACATACGGTATGTTTTAATTTCTACCACGTCTTAGTGCTTAGCTCTATTTGTGTCAGAAAATGTATTTGTGTGGTTAAATTGATAACGAGACTAGATTGTTTCCTTTTTGGCTTTTAGGCAATATTTTTACATGACAGCTAATTATTGACCTCATTTATTCAAACTGGGACCTCAAAAGCTGCTATAGTTATAAGGATTTTGTTGAGAGCTCGTAAATTTGAACATATTACGCCCATTCTCCATGACCTACATTGGCTTCCTGTCACCTACAGAATTCAGTACAAAACTGCTCTCATTACACACCAATGCTTACACGGAACTTCACCTGACTATCTAAAGGACATTCTTGCACCATATTCATCCACCCGGTCTCTACGATCACAGAACAGTAATCTACTTCACATTCCACAAACCAAATTAAGGACCATGGGAGACCGGGCATTCTGTGTGGCTGCCCCCCGCCTATGGAACTCCCTCCCTGACTACCTGAGAGCTCCACAGTCACTGGTTGACTTTAAAAACGGCTTAAAGACTTTTCTTTTTAAACAAGCTTACTCTGCCTCCTCATGATTTTATCTTTGATCTTAGTTGATATTATTATTGATTTTACTTGTATTATCACTTATTTTTGATTTTGTTGCACTTTGTAGCACTTTGAGATTTTTGTTAATGAAAAGTGTGTTATAAATTAAATTCATCATCATCATCATCATTATAGTTACATATGAATTATTCATTAGGTGTTTTCCTTTCTTTTTTAATGAAAACTAATTTTCTTTACTTGAACATGTCCACATGCCTTCAGTTGAAGATAAATATGTCACACTACTTATAAGTCTTTCATTAATTTTGTGCTGGGCTCATCTTCAATTTTAATTTTAATTTAAGAAAAACTTTCACAGTAACGTGAAGTGTAACTTATTTAAAAAACCTTTCAATCTGTAACTTTTATTACTTTTGGTATTTTAGTATGTAGCATTTTTATTTCCACTGCCTCCTTTTATTGCTGATGTTTTTATTTTTATTTTCACTGATTTATTGTACCTGTTCTTATATTTTCTGTCCTGTTAAGCACCTTGGTCAATGCAAGGCATTGTAGGAAGGTGCTATACAAATAAAGTTTATTATTATTATTATTATTATTATTATTATTATTATTATTATTATTATAAAAAAGTTAAAACTTTGGCACTGGGGTCAACACTTTGTATCTGTTAGCAAAATACCTTGTGAATCACTGGGTGAATTTAATGAAGTTCTCAGAAAGTCATCATTTGCTGTGCATTTACAACTTATTAACTTTTGAAATCAACCCAACTCAAGATGGCTGCCACAACTAATCCAGATTACAAAATAAAAAATGGTTATAACTCAAATAAACTTTAAAGCTACTGAACTAAAATCAGGTGTGGTAGTAGCTGATTGTCAGCCCCAACAGATAGTCCAAGGGCTAACTAATCACATTTTTCTTTGAAACCTCAGTGTGCAATGCAGCGGGTGATGTGCATTCCTTCAAACGACTGTGTGCTGAAAGTCCTACAGGCTGAATCAAACTTGTGGTGTCAGAAGAGCATTTCCAAACATTGCTGTATTTTCATTTAGAATTAATTTGTAGTTAATTCATATAAAAGATAAAAACACAATTTTCCCTCTTTTCACACAATACTGCAAAAAGAAAGCAGCTCGTGTGGTATTTGAGCATTTCAACATGTGACATAAAGAATCCTAATATGTTTATTATTTGTGCTGACACTCACAGCTGAATTGTGGCATCCTCTGTTTCTTGTTTTTATTTCTTCATGTTGGAGTCACTCAATCCACATCAGAAGTTACGTGATTTAATTAGAAAGCAAACACCTCACTATGTTATAATAATATAATAATAAACTTTATTTGTATAGCACCTTCCTACAATGCCTTGCATTGACCAAGGTGCTTAACAGGATAAAAAGGAATAAACTGATAATAATAATAATAATAATAATAATAAACTTTATTTGTATAGCACCTTCCACAATGCCTTGCATTGACCAAGGTGCTTAACAGGATAAAAAGAAAAATAAACGGGAACAATAGATCAATGAAAATAGAATAAGAAACCACAGCGATAAAAGAAGGCAATGGAAATAAAAAATGCTACATACTAAAATAACACAAGTAATAAAAGTTACACACAGAAAGCTTTTTTGAACAAGTGAAATAAAAATGCAATTGAAATAAAGATGCTACATACTAAAATACAAAATAATAAAAGTTACACACTGAAAGCTTTTTTGAACAAGTGGGTCTTCAGTTTGGTTTTGAACAGAGTCAGATCAGAGGTGGCACGCAGCTCAAGGGGGAGGCTGTTCCAGGCTTTTGGGCCGGCAACAGAAAATGACCGGTCTCCCCATTGCTTGTACCTCGAGCGAGGCACCTCCAGCAGGTGTTGACTGGCAGATCGTAAGTCCCTGCCAGGCTGATGGACTTTCAGAAGTTCTGAGATGTAGAGGGGAGCAAGTCCATTCAGAGCTTTGAAAACAAACAGCAGCAACTTGAACTGTATCCTGAACTGAACTGGGAGCCAGTGTAGAGAGGACAGGACAGGAGTGATGTGTTCATATTTTCGTGTGTTGGTCAAAAAGCGCGCGGCAGAGTTCTGTACAAGCTGTAAACGGGAGATGGAGGATTGATTAATGCCAAGATACAAAGCATTACAATAGTCAAGTCTGGAGGTCACAAAGGCATGGATGGCCTTCTCCAGATCACCACGACTAAGAAATGACTTGACTTTGGAGAGCAGACGGAGTTGGAAAAAGCTGGTCTTGACAACAGAACTGATCTGTTTATCAAACTTTAAATTGGAGTCAAACTGCACTCCAAGATTTCTGACCACCGAGTTGAAGTGGGGGAGGGGAAAACCAACACTGGGACAGGGAAGGATGTTGCTGGTGTCATCAGGTGCACCAAACAAAATGCATTCAGTTTTATCTGTGTTTAGGTGGAGGAAGTTTTGAGAGAGCCAGTGCTTAATGTCATTTAAGCAGTTGACAAGAGTGTTTGAACTGAGTGAGGGGTTGGGAGTGACTGGCAGATAGATTTGTAAATCGTCTGCATACATGTGAAAAGACAGGTTATGACGTGTGATGATTGATCCTAATGGCAGCATGTAAAGAGAGAAGAGGACTGGCCCTAGAATAGATCCCTGTGGTACGCCGGAGGTCAGAGGGGTTGATGAAGAGGAGGACAGATCGCCTATCATGACAGAGAAAGTTCTCCCAGACAGGTAAGATTTGAACCACTCAAGCACAGCTCCCTGGAGGCCAACCTGCTGAGACAAGCGGTTGATTAGTACCTGATGGTCGACGGTGTCAAAAGCTGCTGAGAGGTCTAACATCACCAGCAGAGCAGGGTTTTTTGCATCCAGAGACAGAAGAATGTCATTCTGTACTTTGAGCAGTGCAGATTCAGTGCTGTGACGAGCTCGAAAACCTGACTGAAATTTTTCAAACAGGTTGTTGAGTTCTAGAAAAGATTGAAGTTGAATAAAAACAATCTTTTCTAGGACCTTTGATAGAAATGACAGATGGGAAACTGGCCTGAAATTAGAGAGAGCTGTAGGATCTAGGCCTGGTTTTTTGAGAAGAGGCCTGACCACAGCGTGTTTGAAAGCAGATGGCACAAAACCTGAAGATAGACAGCTGTTAATAAATGACAAAACACAAGGACCAATTACATCAAAGGATTGTTTGAACATTTTAGAGGGAATGATGTCCAGAGAACAGTTAGTTGGTTTCATCTGCTGAACCACCTTGATGAGGTGAGGCAGTGAAACCAGGTCGAACTGGTCAAAAACAGCAGTGGTTATTGCAGACGCACATGATTGGACAGTGTTTGATGGGCTGACAATGTTCTGCCTGATAGAGTCTATTTTGTTGACAAAATAGCTCTGAAAGTCGTCACAGGTAGACTGTGTGGCAGTTTTCAGAACATTGACAGATGGATTGATAACAGACTGGAGTGTGTTGAATAGCGTCTTCGGCCGGTTGGAGCTGGTGGAGATTAAATTGGAGAGGTACTGTGACTTGGCCTGTTTCACAGCATTTTGATAATCACAGAGACAGTCTCTCAGTATTCCCTGAGATACATGAAGCCGGTCGTGCCTCCATTTTCGCTCTGCTTTTCTGCAACGTTGTCGAAGAGCTCGCGTCGTTTCGTTGAGCCATGGTGATGGTCTGTTTTTTGAAGATGCCTGTTTGAGAGGAGCGATGGAGTCCAAGATCGTTGTGCAGGTGTGATGGAAGGAGGTGATGAAGTCCTCAGGATGTAGAGATGGGTCCAGGCTGACAGCAGAGCAAAATTCAGTGCTCTTAAAGGCATCAGTGAACTGACTTGGGGTGGATGGGGTGATGGAGCGGCAGAGACGTGCTGGGAGAATAGCCTTCGGTGCAGGAGAGGTGAAAAATTCAAATAATATGGGAAAATGGTCTGAAATACAGGTGTCCAGGATCTCCACAGCAGGTATTTGAAGGCCGTGGGAGATAATTAAATCCAGTGTATGACCCTGACTGTGCGTGGCCCCCGAGACCGACTGCGACAGGTTAAAAGAGTCCAGAAGGTCCTGAAACTCACATCCAAGCTGATTACTTGGGCAGCAGATGTGTGCGTTGAAGTCTCCACAGAAAAGCCAAGAGTCAAACTTTGGCAGCAGGTCAGCCAGTAGTTCTGAAAACTCACTGAGAAAGTTTTTATTGTATTGTGGAGACAGATAAAAGAGGCCACACAGCAGAGGTCTCACAATTGATGGTGTCAGACTGAAAAGCAAGTTTTGAGGTAGAGATGATTGTCTGAAGATTTGCAAAACAGCATTCTGTGAAAGTATGTTCTGTTTAAATCTATTGGGAGGAGACAGAAGAGACAGGAACAGAAAACAGAAAACAAATGAAAATCAAAAAACAAGACATTTTCATCAAGATGGTAGGGTCTTATTTAAGGAGTTCTGTGTTTTTTTTGTGTGTGTATCTTGGGTCAATGGGTAAAGTAATTGTCTTGTAATCAGCAAAAGCGAAAACGAACATTGCAAAATATTTTGTGAAAGATGACAAAGAAATACATGATGAGAATGATATCGTAAATGAATTTAATCAATGTTTTGTAAATATTGGATCAAGCCTTGCAGCTAAAATACCAAAAGTAGATAATAATGTGTGTCATTCAATTAAAAGCTGCACAAACAGTATTTTTCTTAATGGAACTAACAAAGAGGAAATTATGAAAATGGTAAAAAAATCTCTCG
>JBBPBX010060969.1:0-21266 GCA_038048925.1 Garcialebias charrua
TTGTCCTCACTGAGAGGACTCCACTCAGCAGCAGGTCTTTGTCCTCACTGAGAGGACTCCACCCTGCAGCAGGTCTTTGTCCTCACTGAGAGGACTCCACTCAGCTGCAGGTCTTTGTCCTCACTGAGAGGACTCCACCCTGCTGCAGGTCTTTGTCCTCACTGAGAGGACTCCACTCAGCTGCAGGTCTTTGTCCTCACTGAGAGGACTCCACCCTGCTGCAGGTCTTTGTCCTCACTGAGAGGACTCCACCCTGCAGCAGGTCTTTATCCTCACTGAGAGGACTCCACCCTGCAGCAGGTCTTTGTCCTCACTGAGAGGACTCCACCCTGCAGCAGGTCTTTATCCTCACTGAGAGGACTCCACCCTGCAGCAGGTCTTTATCCTCACTGAGAGGACTCCACTCAGCTGCAGGTCTTTGTCCTCACTGAGAGGACTCCACTCAGCTGCAGGTCTTTGTCCTCACTGAGAGGACTCCACCCTGCAGCAGGTCTTTGTCCTCACTGAGAGGACTCCACCCTGCAGCAGGTCTTTGTCCTCACTGAGAGGACTCCACCCTGCAGCAGGTCTTTATCCTCACTGAGAGGACTCCACTCAGCTGCAGGTCTTTGTCCTCACTGAGAGGACTCCACCCTGCAGCAGGTCTTTGTCCTCACTGAGAGGACTCCACCCTGCAGCAGGTCTTTGTCCTCACTGAGAGGACTCCACCCTGCTGCAGGTCTTTGTCCTCACTGAGAGGACTCCACTCAGCTGCAGGTCTTTGTCCTCACTGAGAGGACTCCACCCTGCTGCAGGTCTTTATCCTCACTGAGAGGACTCCACTCAGCTGCAGGTCTTTGTCCTCACTGAGAGGACTCCACTCAGCAGCAGGTCTTTGTCCTCACTGAGAGGACTCCACCCTGCAGCAGGTCTTTGTCCTCACTGAGAGGACTCCACCCTGCAGCAGGTCTTTGTCCTCACTGAGAGGACTCCACTCAGCAGCAGGTCTTTGTCCTCACTGAGAGGACTCCACCCTGCAGCAGGTCTTTGTCCTCACTGAGAGGACTCCACTCAGCAGCAGGTCTTTGTCCTCACTGAGAGGACTCCACCTGCAGCAGGTCTTTGTCCTCACTGAGAGGACTCCACTCAGCTGCAGGTCTTTGTCCTCACTGAGAGGACTCCACTCAGCTGCAGGTCTTTGTCCTCACTGAGAGGACTCCACTCAGCAGCAGGTCTTTGTCCTCACTGAGAGGACTCCACCCTGCAGCAGGTCTTTGTCCTCACTGAGAGGACTCCACTCAGCAGCAGGTCTTTGTCCTCACTGAGAGGACTCCACTCAGCTGCAGGTCTTTGTCCTCACTGAGAGGACTCCACCCTGCAGCAGGTCTTTGTCCTCACTGAGAGGACTCCACTCAGCTGCAGGTCTTTGTCCTCACTGAGAGGACTCCACCCTGCAGCAGGTCTTTGTCCTCACTGAGAGGACTCCACTCAGCTGCAGGTCTTTATCCTCACTGAGAGGACTCCACCCTGCTGCAGGTCTTTATCCTCACTGAGAGGACTCCACTCAGCTGCAGGTCTTTGTCCTCACTGAGAGGACTCCACTCAGCAGCAGGTCTTTGTCCTCACTGAGAGGACTCCACCCTGCAGCAGGTCTTTGTCCTCACTGAGAGGACTCCACTCAGCAGCAGGTCTTTGTCCTCACTGAGAGGACTCCACTCAGCTGCAGGTCTTTGTCCTCACTGAGAGGACTCCACCCTGCAGCAGGTCTTTGTCCTCACTGAGAGGACTCCACTCAGCTGCAGGTCTTTGTCCTCACTGAGAGGACTCCACCCTGCAGCAGGTCTTTATCCTCACTGAGAGGACTCCACTCAGCTGCAGGTCTTTGTCCTCACTGAGAGGACTCCACCCTGCTGCAGGTCTTTATCCTCACTGAGAGGACTCCACTCAGCTGCAGGTCTTTGTCCTCACTGAGAGGACTCCACTCTGCTGCAGGTCTTTGTCCTCACTGAGAGGACTCCACTCAGCTGCAGGTCTTTGTCCTCACTGAGAGGACTCCACCCTGCTGCAGGTCTTTGTCCTCACTGAGAGGACTCCACTCAGCTGCAGGTCTTTGTCCTCACTGAGAGGACTCCACCCTGCTGCAGGTCTTTGTCCTCACTGAGAGGACTCCACCCTGCAGCAGGTCTTTATCCTCACTGAGAGGACTCCACCCTGCAGCAGGTCTTTGTCCTCACTGAGAGGACTCCACCCTGCAGCAGGTCTTTGTCCTCACTGAGAGGACTCCACCCTGCAGCAGGTCTTTGTCCTCACTGAGAGGACTCCACCCTGCAGCAGGTCTTTATCCTCACTGAGAGGACTCCACTCAGCTGCAGGTCTTTGTCCTCACTGAGAGGACTCCACTCAGCTGCAGGTCTTTGTCCTCACTGAGAGGACTCCACCCTGCAGCAGGTCTTTGTCCTCACTGAGAGGACTCCACCCTGCAGCAGGTCTTTGTCCTCACTGAGAGGACTCCACCCTGCAGCAGGTCTTTATCCTCACTGAGAGGACTCCACTCAGCTGCAGGTCTTTGTCCTCACTGAGAGGACTCCACTCAGCTGCAGGTCTTTGTCCTCACTGAGAGGACTCCACTCAGCTGCAGGTCTTTGTCCTCACTGAGAGGACTCCACCCTGCTGCAGGTCTTTGTCCTCACTGAGAGGACTCCACTCAGCTGCAGGTCTTTGTCCTCACTGAGAGGACTCCACTCAGCTGCAGGTCTTTGTCCTCACTGAGAGGACTCCACCCTGCAGCAGGTCTTTGTCCTCACTGAGAGGACTCCACTCAGCAGCAGGTCTTTGTCCTCACTGAGAGGACTCCACCCTGCAGCAGGTCTTTGTCCTCACTGAGAGGACTCCACCCTGCAGCAGGTCTTTGTCCTCACTGAGAGGACTCCACCCTGCAGCAGGTCTTTGTCCTCACTGAGAGGACTCCACCCTGCAGCAGGTCTTTGTCCTCACTGAGAGGACTCCACTCAGCTGCAGGTCTTTGTCCTCACTGAGAGGACTCCACCCTGCAGCAGGTCTTTGTCCTCACTGAGAGGACTCCACTCAGCTGCAGGTCTTTGTCCTCACTGAGAGGACTCCACCCTGCAGCAGGTCTTTGTCCTCACTGAGAGGACTCCACCCTGCAGCAGGTCTTTGTCCTCACTGAGAGGACTCCACCCTGCAGCAGGTCTTTGTCCTCACTGAGAGGACTCCACCCTGCAGCAGGTCTTTGTCCTCACTGAGAGGACTCCACTCAGCTGCAGGTCTTTGTCCTCACTGAGAGGACTCCACCCTGCAGCAGGTCTTTGTCCTCACTGAGAGGACTCCACTCAGCTGCAGGTCTTTGTCCTCACTGAGAGGACTCCACCCTGCAGCAGGTCTTTATCCTCACTGAGAGGACTCCACCCTGCAGCAGGTCTTTATCCTCACTGAGAGGACTCCACTCAGCTGCAGGTCTTTGTCCTCACTGAGAGGACTCCACTCAGCTGCAGGTCTTTGTCCTCACTGAGAGGACTCCACCCTGCAGCAGGTCTTTGTCCTCACTGAGAGGACTCCACTCAGCTGCAGGTCTTTGTCCTCACTGAGAGGACTCCACCCTGCAGCAGGTCTTTGTCCTCACTGAGAGGACTCCACCCTGCAGCAGGTCTTTATCCTCACTGAGAGGACTCCACCCTGCAGCAGGTCTTTGTCCTCACTGAGAGGACTCCACCCTGCAGCAGGTCTTTATCCTCACTGAGAGGACTCCACCCTGCAGCAGGTCTTTATCCTCACTGAGAGGACTCCACTCAGCTGCAGGTCTTTATCCTCACTGAGAGGACTCCACCCTGCAGCAGGTCTTTGTCCTCACTGAGAGGACTCCACCCTGCAGCAGGTCTTTGTCCTCACTGAGAGGACTCCACTCAGCTGCAGGTCTTTGTCCTCACTGAGAGGACTCCACTCAGCTGCAGGTCTTTGTCCTCACTGAGAGGACTCCACCCTGCAGCAGGTCTTTGTCCTCACTGAGAGGACTCCACCCTGCAGCAGGTCTTTGTCCTCACTGAGAGGACTCCACCCTGCAGCAGGTCTTTATCCTCACTGAGAGGACTCCACTCAGCTGCAGGTCTTTGTCCTCACTGAGAGGACTCCACCCTGCAGCAGGTCTTTGTCCTCACTGAGAGGACTCCACCCTGCAGCAGGTCTTTGTCCTCACTGAGAGGACTCCACCCAGCTCCAGGTCTTTGTCCTCACTGAGAGGACTCCACTCAGCTGCAGGTCTTTGTCCTCACTGAGAGGACTCCACCCTGCAGGTCTTTGTCCTCACTGAGAGGACTCCACTCAGCTGCAGGTCTTTGTCCTCACTGAGAGGACTCCACCCTGCTGCAGGTCTTTGTCCTCACTGAGAGGACTCCACTCAGCTGCAGGTCTTTGTCCTCACTGAGAGGACTCCACCCTGCTGCAGGTCTTTGTCCTCACTGAGAGGACTCCACTCAGCTGCAGGTCTTTGTCCTCACTGAGAGGACTCCACCCTGCAGCAGGTCTTTGTCCTCACTGAGAGGACTCCACCCTGCAGCAGGTCTTTGTCCTCACTGAGAGGACTCCACCCTGCAGCAGGTCTTTATCCTCACTGAGAGGACTCCACCCTGCAGCAGGTCTTTGTCCTCACTGAGAGGACTCCACCCAGCAGCAGGTCTTTGTCCTCACTGAGAGGACTCCACTCAGCTGCAGGTCTTTATCCTCACTGAGAGGACTCCACCCTGCAGCAGGTCTTTGTCCTCACTGAGAGGACTCCACCCTGCAGCAGGTCTTTGTCCTCACTGAGAGGACTCCACCCTGCAGCAGGTCTTTGTCCTCACTGAGAGGACTCCACTCAGCTGCAGGTCTTTGTCCTCACTGAGAGGACTCCACCCTGCAGCAGGTCTTTGTCCTCACTGAGAGGACTCCACCCTGCAGCAGGTCTTTGTCCTCACTGAGAGGACTCCACTCAGCTGCAGGTCTTTGTCCTCACTGAGAGGACTCCACTCAGCTGCAGGTCTTTGTCCTCACTGAGAGGACTCCACTCAGCTGCAGGTCTTTGTCCTCACTGAGAGGACTCCACCCTGCAGCAGGTCTTTGTCCTCACTTAGAGGACTCCACCCTGCAGCAGGTCTTTGTCCTCACTGAGAGGACTCCACTCAGCTGCAGGTCTTTGTCCTCACTGAGAGGACTCCACTCAGCTGCAGGTCTTTGTCCTCACTGAGAGGACTCCACTCAGCAGCAGGTCTTTGTCCTCACTGAGAGGACTCCACCCTGCAGCAGGTCTTTGTCCTCACTTAGAGGACTCCACCCTGCAGCAGGTCTTTGTCCTCACTGAGAGGACTCCACTCAGCTGCAGGTCTTTGTCCTCACTGAGAGAACTCCACTCAGCAGCAGGTCTTTGTCCTCACTGAGAGGACTCCACCCTGCAGCAGGTTTTTGTCCTCACTGAGAGGACTCCACTCAGCAGCAGGTCTTTGTCCTCACTGAGAGGACTCCACCCTGCAGCAGGTCTTTGTCCTCACTGAGAGGACTCCACCCTGCAGCAGGTCTTTGTCCTCACTGAGAGGACTCCACCCTGCAGCAGGTCTTTGTCCTCACTGAGAGGACTCCACTCAGCTGCAGGTCTTTGTCCTCACTGAGAGGACTCCACTCAGCTGCAGGTCTTTGTCCTCACTGAGAGGACTCCACTCAGCTGCAGGTCTTTGTCCTCACTGAGAGGACTCCACTCAGCTGCAGGTCTTTGTCCTCACTGAGAGAACTCCACCCTGCAGCAGGTCTTTATCCTCACTTAGAGGACTCGACCCTGCAGCAGGTCTTTGTCCTCACTTAGAGGACTCGACCCTGCAGCAGGTCTTTGTCCTCACTGAGAGGACTCGACCCTGCAGCAGGTCTTTGTCCTCACTGAGAGGACTCGACCCTGCAGCAGGTCTTTGTCCTCACTTAGAGGACTCGACCCTGCAGCAGGTCTTTGTCCTCACTGAGAGGACTCGACCCTGCAGCAGGTCTTTGTCCTCACTGAGAGGACTCGACCCTGCAGCAGGTCTTTGTCCTCACTGAGAGGACTCGACCCTGCAGCAGGTCTTTGTCCTCACTTAGAGGACTCCACCCTGCAGCAGGTCTTTGTCCTCACTGAGAGGACTCCACCCTGCAGCAGGTCTTTGTCCTCACTGAGAGGACTCCACTCAGCTGCAGGTCTTTGTCCTCACTGAGAGGACTCCACTCAGCAGCAGGTCTTTGTCCTCACTGAGAGGACTCCACCCTGCAGCAGGTCTTTGTCCTCACTGAGAGGACTCCACCCTGCAGCAGGTCTTTGTCCTCACTGAGAGGACTCCACTCAGCTGCAGGTCTTTGTCCTCACTGAGAGGACTCCACCCTGCAGCAGGTCTTTATCCTCACTGAGAGGACTCCACCCTGCAGCAGGTCTTTGTCCTCACTGAGAGGACTCCACTCAGCTGCAGGTCTTTGTCCTCACTGAGAGGACTCCACTCAGCAGCAGGTCTTTGTCCTCACTGAGAGGACTCCACCCTGCAGCAGGTCTTTGTCCTCACTGAGAGGACTCCACTCAGCAGCAGGTCTTTGTCCTCACTGAGAGGACTCCTCCCTGCAGCAGGTCTTTGTCCTCACTGAGAGGACTCCACCCTGCAGCAGGTCTTTGTCCTCACTGAGAGGACTCCACCCTGCAGCAGGTCTTTGTCCTCACTGAGAGGACTCCACCCTGCAGCAGGTCTTTGTCCTCACTGAGAGGACTCCACCCTGCAGCAGGTCTTTGTCCTCACTGAGAGGACTCCACTCCTGCAGCAGGTCTTTGTCCTCACTGAGAGGACTCCACCCTGCAGCAGGTCTTTGTCCTCACTGAGAGGACTCCACCCTGCTGCAGGTCTTTGTCCTCACTGAGAGGACTCCACTCAGCTGCAGGTCTTTGTCCTCACTGAGAGGACTCCACCCTGCTGCAGGTCTTTGTCCTCACTGAGAGGACTCCACCCTGCAGCAGGTCTTTGTCCTCACTGAGAGGACTCCACCCTGCTGCAGGTCTTTGTCCTCACTGAGAGGACTCCACTCAGCAGCAGGTCTTTGTCCTCACTGAGAGGACTCCACCCTGCTGCAGGTCTTTGTCCTCACTGAGAGGACTCCACCCTATGCAGGTCTTTATCCTCACTGAGAGGACTCCACCCTGCAGCAGGTCTTTGTCCTCACTGAGAGGACTCCACTACTGCTGCAGGTCTTTATCCTCACTGAGAGGACTCCACCCTGCAGCAGGTCTTTGTCCTCACTGAGAGGACTCCACTCAGCTGCAGGTCTTTGTCCTCACTGAGAGGACTCCACCCTGCAGCAGGTCTTTGTCCTCACTGAGAGGACTCCACTCAGCTGCAGGTCTTTATCCTCACTGAGAGGACTCCACCCTGCAGCAGGTCTTTGTCCTCACTGAGAGGACTCCACTCAGCTGCAGGTCTTTGTCCTCACTGAGAGGACTCCACCCTGCAGCAGGTCTTTATCCTCACTGAGAGGACTCCACCCTGCAGCAGGTCTTTATCCTCACTGAGAGGACTCCACTCAGCTGCAGGTCTTTGTCCTCACTGAGAGGACTCCACCCTGCAGCAGGTCTTTATCCTCACTGAGAGGACTCCACCCTGCAGCAGGTCTTTATCCTCACTGAGAGGACTCCACTCAGCTGCAGGTCTTTATCCTCACTGAGAGGACTCCACTCAGCAGCAGGTCTTTGTCCTCACTGAGAGGACTCCACCCTGCAGCAGGTCTTTGTCCTCACTGAGAGGACTCCACCCTGCAGCAGGTCTTTATCCTCACTGAGAGGACTCCACTCAGCTGCAGGTCTTTATCCTCACTGAGAGGACTCCACTCAGCTGCAGGTCTTTGTCCTCACTGAGAGGACTCCACCCTGCAGCAGGTCTTTGTCCTCACTGAGAGGACTCCACCCTGCAGCAGGTCTTTGTCCTCACTGAGAGGACTCCACCCAGCAGCAGGTCTTTATCCTCACTGAGAGGACTCCACTCAGCTGCAGGTCTTTGTCCTCACTGAGAGGACTCCACCCTGCAGCAGGTCTTTGTCCTCACTGAGAGGACTCCACCCTGCAGCAGGTCTTTGTCCTCACTGAGAGGACTCCACTCAGCTGCAGGTCTTTGTCCTCACTGAGAGGACTCCACCCTGCAGCAGGTCTTTGTCCTCACTGAGAGGACTCCACTCAGCTGCAGGTCTTTGTCCTCACTGAGAGGACTCCACCCTGCAGCAGGTCTTTGTCCTCACTGAGAGGACTCCACCCTGCAGCAGGTCTTTGTCCTCACTGAGAGGACTCCACTCAGCTGCAGGTCTTTGTCCTCACTGAGAGGACTCCACCCTGCAGCAGGTCTTTGTCCTCACTGAGAGGACTCCACTCAGCTGCAGGTCTTTGTCCTCACTGAGAGGACTCCACCCTGCAGCAGGTCTTTGTCCTCACTGAGAGGACTCCACCCTGCAGCAGGTCTTTGTCCTCACTGAGAGGACTCCACCCTGCAGCAGGTCTTTGTCCTCACTGAGAGGACTCCACCCTGCAGCAGGTCTTTATCCTCACTGAGAGGACTCCACCCTGCAGCAGGTCTTTGTCCTCACTGAGAGGACTCCACCCAGCAGCAGGTCTTTATCCTCACTGAGAGGACTCCACTCAGCTGCAGGTCTTTGTCCTCACTGAGAGGACTCCACTCAGCTGCAGGTCTTTGTCCTCACTGAGAGGACTCCACCCTGCAGCAG
Organism: Garcialebias charrua; assembly: GCA_038048925.1. Classification (NCBI taxonomy): domain Eukaryota; kingdom Metazoa; phylum Chordata; class Actinopteri; order Cyprinodontiformes; family Rivulidae; genus Garcialebias; species Garcialebias charrua. The sequence continues at coordinate 8,734 of JBBPBX010060969.1, forward strand.
GTCTTTGTCCTCACTGAGAGGACTCCACTCAGCTGCAGGTCTTTGTCCTCACTGAGAGGACTCCACCCTGCAGCAGGTCTTTATCCTCACTGAGAGGACTCCACCCTGCAGCAGGTCTTTGTCCTCACTGAGAGGACTCCACCCTGCAGCAGGTCTTTGTCCTCACTGAGAGGACTCCACCCTGCAGCAGGTCTTTGTCCTCACTGAGAGGACTCCACTCAGCTGCAGGTCTTTGTCCTCACTGAGAGGACTCCACTCAGCTGCAGGTCTTTGTCCTCACTGAGAGGACTCCACCCTGCAGCAGGTCTTTGTCCTCACTGAGAGGACTCCACCCTGCAGCAGGTCTTTGTCCTCACTGAGAGGACTCCACTCAGCTGCAGGTCTTTGTCCTCACTGAGAGGACTCCACCCTGCAGCAGGTCTTTGTCCTCACTGAGAGGACTCCACCCTGCAGCAGGTCTTTGTCCTCACTGAGAGGACTCCACCCTGCAGCAGGTCTTTGTCCTCACTGAGAGGACTCCACCCTGCAGCAGGTCTTTGTCCTCACTGAGAGGACTCCACCCTGCAGCAGGTCTTTGTCCTCACTGAGAGGACTCCACCCAGCTGCAGGTCTTTGTCCTCACTGAGAGGACTCCACCCTGCAGCAGGTCTTTGTCCTCACTGAGAGGACTCCACACTGCTGCAGGTCTTTATCCTCACTGAGGGGACTCCACCCTGCTGCAGGTCTTTATCCTCACTTAGAGGACTCCACTCAGCTGCAGGTCTTTGTCCTCACTTAGAGGACTCCACCCTGCTGCAGGTCTTTATCCTCACTGAGGGGACTCCACCCAGCTCTGGGTCTTCATCCTTACTGAGGGTACTTCACCCTATAGCAGGTCTTTATCCTCACTGAGAGGACACCACACTGCTGCAGGTCTTTATCCTCACTGACGGGACTCCACTGCTCAAGGCACAAGGATCCACTTTTGGTTTAAAATGATCTAAAATTATTGCAAAAAATGTATTTATTGGAAGGACTGATGAATTCGTTTGGATGAAAGAACTTTGTTGAATTCTTGATTTTTTTGTTTGTTTGTTTGTTTTGTGGATTTTCAACAAGAAAACGTAGACAGTTAACCTTAGATTTAGATGTAATTTGAAACTTTTCATCTCATTAAAGAAAACCCCAGTTTAAAAATACTCCAAAGACTTTTAATCATTTGCACAGTGAGATAGTCTTTTTTAATAAACAAGTTTGTTTACTATTTTTATTTAATCAACATGTTAACATGTTGGTAAGAGAAGCATGTTCACCTCTGTGGTGCCTTTAATTATAAATATTACATCAAAACTTTTGTCTTCCCTTTTCTTGTGAACCAGTCCTGGTTGTAACTGAACTTTTTCCACATTAACACCATTCATGTATTTTTATTATTGTATTAATACTAATTACTGACTCTGGTATGTTCTCAGCATAGTAAATCTAAAATCTATAAATACCCCAGTGCAGCTTCAGACAGTAGCACATCTTTCTGAAGATCATCTAAAGCCTCAAAGAGCTGATTTATTGAGCGCTTCAGGCCTTTCAGGGGAATCTGAGACATACTGAGGGAAGGTGACAGTATGTGGAAAACACCGTAAGCTCTGCTTCAAACAACTTCTCATTAAAAGTAGAAAAATGTGCAGTGAACTGTTGGTTGAGGAGAAAATCTGTTTTTAAGCTATAAATTGCTGTTTCAAGTCTATTAGTTATCAGTTATCCACAAGCATGAAATGATTAGATCATTTAATTATTTCTATCTTACACTGTCAGCCCTTTAAAGAGAGACAAGAAAGTTTTAATATGACACATTCTTTTAGTGTCAAAGAAAGCCTACTGCAACACTGAGCCTGTGTGTAAAAGCTGCATTGCTGTAACTGATGACTGATGTAGCATCTATGTGTTATAACTCTGATGACTGATGTAGCATCGGTGCATTGTAACTGCTGACTGATGTAGCATCGATGCACTATAACTGATGAGTAATGTAGTCTCAATGCACTGTAACTCTGACTGATGTAGCATCTATGCGTTGTAACTCTGACTCTTGTAGCATTGATGCACTGTAACTGATGAGTGATGTAGCATCACTGCGTTGTTTCTGATGACTTATGTAGCATCGGTGTGTTGCTACTGATGTTACTGATGAGTGATGTAGCATCGATGCACTGTAACTCTTGACTGATGTAGCATCTATGCGTTGTAACTCTGACTCTTGTAGCATTGATGCACTGTAACTGATGAGTGATGCAGCATCAGTGCGTTGTTTCTGATGACTTATGTAGCATCGGTGTGTTCTTACTGATGAGTGATGTAGCATCGATGCACTGTAACTCTGATCACTGATGTAGCATTGGTGCGTTGTAACTGATGAGTGATGTTGCATTGATGCACTGTAACTGAGGACTGATGTGGCATCGGTGCACAGTGGCTGATGACTGATGTAGCATTGATGCACTGTAACTGATGAGTGATGTCGCATCAATGCACTGTAACTTATGACTGATGTAGCATCGGTGCGCTGTAGCTGATGACTGATGTAGCATCAATGTGCTGTAACTGATGACTGATGTAGCATCGATGCACTGTAACTCTGATCACTGATGTAGCATTGGTGCGTTGTAACTAATGAGTGATGTAACATTGATGCACTGTAACTGAGGACTGATGTAGCATCGGTGCACTGTAGCTGATGACTGATGTAGCATTGATGCGCTGTGACTGATGACTGATGTAGCATTGATGCACTGTAACTCTGATCACTGATGTAGCATTGGTGCATTGTAGCTGATGAGTGATGTAGCATCAATGCACTGTAACTGATGAGTGATGTAGCATCAATGCACTGTAGCTGATGACTGATGTAGCATCAATGCACTGTAACTGATGAGTGATGTAGCATCAATGCACTGTAACTGATGAGTGATGTTGCATCAATGCACTGTAACTGATGAGTGATGTAGCATCGGTGCGCTGTAGCTGATGACTGATGTAGCATCGGTGCGCTGTAGCTGATGACTGATGTAGCATCGGTGCGCTGTAGCTGATGACTGATGTAGCATCGGTGCGTTGTAGCTGATGACTGATGTAGCATCAATGCACTGTAACTGATGAGTGATGTAGCATCAATGCACTGTAACTGATGAGTGATGTTGCATCAATGCACTGTAACTGATGACTGATGTAGCATCGGTTCGCTGTAGCTGATGACTGATGTAGCATCGGTTCGCTGTAGCTGATGACTGATGTAGCATTGATGCACTGTAACTCTGATGACTGATGTAGCATCAATGCACTGTAACTGATGAGTGATGTAGCATCAATGCACTGTAGCTGATGAGTGATGTAGCATCAATGCACTGTAGCTGATGACTGATGTAGCATCGGTGCGCTGTAGCTGATGACTGATGTAGCATCGGTTCGCTGTAGCTGATCACTGATGTAGCATCAATGCACTGTAACTGATGAGTGATGTAGCATCAATGCACTGTAGCTGATGACTGATGTAGCATCGGTGCGCTGTAGCTGATCACTGATGTAGCATCAATGCACTGTAGCTGATGACTGATGTAGCATTGGTGCGCTGTAGCTGATCACTGATGTAGCATCAATGCACTGTAACTGATGAGTGGTGTAGCATCAATGCACTGTAGCTGATGACTGATGTAACATCGGTGCGTTGTAGCTGATCACTGATGTAGCATCAATGCACTGTAACTGATGAGTGATGTAGCATCAATGCACTGTAGCTGATGACTGATGTAGCATCGGTGCGCTGTAGCTGATGACTGATGTAGCATCGGTTCGCTGTAGCTGATGACTGATGTAGCATTGATGCACTGTAACTCTGATCACTGATGTAGCATTGGTGCATTGTAGCTGATGAGTGATGTAGCATCAATGCACTGTAACTGATGAGTGATGTTGCATCAATGCACTGTAACTGATGAGTGATGTTTCATCAATGCACTTTAGCTGATGACTGATGTAGCATCGGTGCGCTGTAGCTGATGACTGATGTAGCATCGGTGCGTTGTAGCTGATGACTGATGTAGCATCGGTGCGTTGTAGCTAATGACTGATGTAGCATCGGTGCGTTGTAGCTGATGACTGATGTAGCATCGGTGGGCTGTAGCTGATGACTGATGTAGCATCGGTGCGTTGTAGCTGATGACTGATGTTGCATTGGTGCGTTGTAGCTGATGACTGATGTAGCATCGGTGCGTTGTAGCTGATGACTGATGTTGCATTGGTGCGCTGTAGCTGATGAGTGATGTAGCATCAATGCACTGTAACTGATGAGTGATGTTGCATCAATGCACTGTAACTGATGAGTGATGTTGCATCAATGCACTGTAACTGATGAGTGATGTTGCATCAATGCACTGTAACTGATGAGTGATGTTGCATCAATGCACTGTAGCTGATGACTGATGTAGCATCGGTGCGCTGTAGCTGATGACTGATGTAGCATCGGTGCGCTGTAGCTGATGACTGATGTAGCATCGGTGCGCTGTAGCTGATGACTGATGTAGCATCGGTGCGTTGTAGCTGATGACTGATGTAGCATCGGTGCGTTGTAGCTGATGACTGATGTAGCATCGGTGCGTTGTAGCTGATGACTGATGTAGCATCGGTGCGTTGTAGCTGATGACTGATGTAGCATCGGTGGGCTGTAGCTGATGACTGATGTAGCATCGGTGCGTTGTAGCTGATGACTGATGTAGCATCGGTGCGTTGTAGCTGATGACTGATGTAGCATCAGTGCGTTGTAGCTGATGACTGATGTTGCATTGGTGCGTTGTAGCTAATGACTGATGTAGCATCGGTGCGCTGTAGCTGATGACTGATGTAGCATCGGTGCGTTGTAGCTGATGACTGATGTTGCATTGGTGCGCTGTAGCTGATGACTGATGTAGCATCAGTGCGTTGTAGCTGATGACTGATGTAGCATCGGTGCACTGCAGCACTGTCCTCACCTCTGCTCTGACCTCTGGAACCTGCAGGCCATCGAGGATGGAAACTTGGAGGAGATGGAGGAGGAGATCCGCCTGAAAAAACGCAAACGCAAACGGCGTCCGGGCAAAGACTCGTCAAGTCGGGACATCACAGGCATGAAGGCCAAGAAAAGACGTGGACGTCCGCCGGCAGAGAAGCTGTCCCCCAATCCCCCGAAGCTCACCAAGCAGATGAACACCATCATCGACACCGTGATCAACTACAGAGACGGGTAAGTTATTTCAGCTAACGGCTGCTGCATTGTACAGTAGTTTGTTCATTTTTAAACCAGTGGTGGGACCAGCTATGTTTGGTTTAGAGACAAAAAGATAGAACGGTCTCTGACGATGTCAGAAATGAAGATGTTGAGGTTCTCCTTAGGAGTGACAAGGATGGAGAAGATCAGGAATGAGATCATCAGAGGTACAGAACAGGTTGAACAACTGGGAGATAAAGTTAGAGAGGCCAGACTGAGATGGTTTGGACATGTCCAGAGGGAGAGTTCTGCAGACTGAGGATAAATCCCTCCCTGTTCTTTGTATTTCAAATTCAGAGTCAGAGAGTCTTTATTGTCATTTGCACCGCATGTGGTACATGTGATGAAAACGAGATTATGTACACGAGGTCCCAGTTACATCCAACAACAAATGAAAGAGAAAAACAGTAATAACATCTAGAACTAACTAAGAAAAACATCAACTAGTAATACACTAAGCCTAATATAGTGGGAATAAACAGCAGCACGAACATGAGTTTGTATGAGCAGATGGTCACAGATGAACACAGATGAACACAGCAACAAGAAAACAGATCAGCATCAGTATGATGTGATATTTTGCAGTGTTTATTTTTTATTTTATTTTTATTTATTCATGAGTCTAACAGCCTCAGGGTAGAAGCTGTTCCTCAGTCTAGTGGTTCTACACTTGATGCTCCTCAACCTCCGTCCTGAGGGGAGTGGGGCAAAGAGTGAGTGTGCTGGATGAGTGAGGTCTTTCATGATGCAGGTGGCTCTTTTCCTGCATCTGGAGGTATAAATGTCTGTGATGACCAAAATTGTCTCTGTAATGAAACATGAGATGTAAATATCTGTCCTGATGAGGACCAGTTCTTATTGCTGTAAATCTAAAATTTACTTTTAAGCACACACATGTCAGCCCTGAATTGTGGAAGGGGTGGCGCAGAGGTTAGAAAAGCAAACTTGTAATTGGAAGGTCACTGGTTTGAATCCCCACTGACCAGAACATCAAAATGTTGGCATAAAAAGGTGAAGCACCCAAATCTGCCTCCACCCTCATTTGCCCCACTCTGGGCCCTTGAGCAAGGCCCCTAACCCCACATTCTGCTCCCCCAGATTAGGGGCCAGATGATTCTGACCACAGCTCTGTGCTCCACACTAGAGGGTGACACGGGAGTGAATTTCTACTCCTGTCCCGTCCCACTCCCACAGAAAATAATCCTGTCCCGTCCCACTCCCAGGCTTGAGTAAAAAATTAATTCCTGTCCCGTCCCACTCCTGGTGCAATGACTCCCACTCCCATCCCGCTCCCATTCAAAATGACTCCCGCTCCTGTACCGCTCCCATCTTTTCTTCCTAATTTACTCGTAAGCAATACAATTAATTTGATTTAATCTTCACCACAATGTTTTTAAGATTAGGCTACTTTGTGTTTTGCAGTTTGATTTAAATAGATATAGCAACAGAAACAGTTCATCTGTGGCAGTAGAGGGAGGCATTTTTTGCCTTAATGTAAACAAAAAAAAATTTAAATCACTAAAGAGCACAAAACGTAGTACATGGCCTGTGATCTCTATAGATTTTCCTGCAGAGGACCACCTTAGTCTCTGTTTTTAGCTCATTTGGAGGTCAGTTAATTGAATAAACCCCAACATAGAATGTTGCATTTTACTCATTTATTGAGAAATTTCCTTAAAACAGTGACATTACTTTTATGTTTTCATTTTATCAACAAAAATACTGCACAAAACTTGTAAACAAAAGTGCATAAAGGCATTACTTTCACAATCCAGATACCTCTCCGCTCGTCTTTACTCCCTCCATTGCTGCTACTCTTTGAATTCCGGCGAAAGCAGTGGCCTGGGTCATGTAGTTCTTTTAACTTGCGTTACAGTGCAAGCTGGTGGAAAGAGAACTACAAAATGGCGACGTTCCATGTTTATTTGTTTTTTGTCACGACATATTTCCCGCTCCCGTCTGCTCCCGTTAACTTTCGATCCTGTACCGTCCCAATCCCGTGAATAACAGTTAAGTCGATTCCCATCCCACAGGAATCCCGTGGGAATCCCGTGGCCCGTGGGATTCCCGAAAAAATGTCAGCCTCTACTCCACACAGAGGGCTGTGGTAGCTCTGTGATTGCTTCAGGAAGAGCATCCGCTGTAAAACAATGCCAAATCGTGTGAGTTCACTCGCTGTGTGTGGACCTCTGAATATGTCGTACCTGAATTATGTAATGAAGTGTGATCATCTCAGTCAGTCCTCTGGTACCGTGACTCTCCAGCAGATTGGAAAAAACTTTAGTTTCCACTCCAACGCCTCAGATTGCAAGTTTAAATGCTGTTGCTCAAAAAAAAAACTTGAGCTGTAAGAAGTGAGCGTGATTTTAGCAGAAATGTATGACTGATGTAGCATCGGTGCGTTGTAGCTGGTGACTGATGTTGCATCGGTATCAGTATGAGTCGTCTTCTTAGAATTTAATAAAGTCTTATCACATGAGTGTAGCCAGGCATCGGTCAAGGTTTCATTTCCTTCCTTCAAACATCAGTGTGCAGATCTGAACAAGAGACCACTGATCCTCGAAACCATCCTGTCATGCTTCAACACACCTTGGCCATTTCTAGGAAATACCTTTATGACATGAAACAAACCTGCCAAGACATGGGGCTGATGTGTTCTCTGTTCTGCAGGTGGAGGGGAGGAGGACAGTGTCCACTGTAATGTCTGAAGTTAGTCAGTTTAGACTAGGGGTTGAACGAGTACATCATTTTTAAACTCGACATTAACATAATAATACTCGAGTAGTTGATGATGTCATAGGGTCTCAAGATGCAATTTAAAAAAGTAATTTATTATTTACAAAAAAAGACCAACAAAACATTGGGAGCATATTTTAGGCTACTACCATTTATCTTACAGTCACAGGAAACCCAAAACTGTTAGTTATTATTATTAAGCTGCAAAAGTGAAAAAAAAAATGTGCGGCACGTCAAAAACGAAACTAAAAACAGTGGGGGGGTTGACCACCCCACACCACCGCCTGTGGTGCTGCGAGTTAGTTTTAGTTTTAGAGATTAATATGTTAATATCCGCTCATTCTCAATCAGTTCATCTGGACAATTTCTTTTTAGTAGAAACGTTTCACCCTCACTCCAGAGGGCTTCGTCAGTCAGAGCAGTCCAAAGCAAACTGAAGCTACCCCACCAAGTAAACAACTTAAGTGGACCAACCAGTTTGCTGTAGCCAAGATGGTTTCTGGGGGCTTGTCCCTCGTCGACTCCTCCCAGGCAGGCAGACATGTCCAAAGTGGTTCAAGACCAGAAAGTTCATTCTCAATAGTCCAGGTATCAAATCCGCTCATTCTCAATCAGTTCATCTGGACAATTTCTTTTTAGTAGAAACGTTTCACCCTCACTCCAGAGGGCTTCGTCAGTCAGAGCAGTCCAAAGCAAACTGAAGCTACCCCACCAAGTAAACAACTTAAGTGGACCAACCAGTTTGCTGTAGCCAAGATGGTTTCTGGGGGCTTGTCCCTCGTCGACTCCTCCCAGGCAGGCAGACATGTCCAAAGTGGTTCAAGACCAGAAAGTTCATTCTCAATAGTCCAGGTATCAAATCCGCTCATTCTCAATCAGTCACTTTGGACATGTCTGCCTGCCTGGGAGGAGTCGACGAGGGACAAGCCCCCAGAAACCATCTTGGCTACAGCAAACTGGTTGGTCCACTTAAGTTGTTTACTTGGTGGGGTAGCTTCAGTTTGCTTTGGACTGCTCTGACTGACGAAGCCCTCTGGAGTGAGGGTGAAACGTTTCTACTAAAAAGAAATTGTCCAGATGAACTGATTGAGAATGAGCGGATTTGATACCTGGACTATTGAGAATGAACTTTCTGGTCTTGAACCACTTTGGACATGTCTGCCTGCCTGGGAGGAGTCGACGAGGGACAAGCCCCCAGAAACCATCTTGGCTACAGCAAACTGGTTGGTCCACTTAAGTTGTTTACTTGGTGGGGTAGCTTCAGTTTGCTTTGGACTGCTCTGACTGACGAAGCCCTCTGGAGTGAGGGTGAAACGTTTCTACTAAAAAGAAATTGTCCAGATGAACTGATTGAGAATGAGCGGATTTGATACCTGGACTATTGAGAATGAACTTTCTGAATATGTTAATATGTTTTTATAGGTTTAGAGATTAATATTTTTTGTCTTTTATTTGTGAAACAAGGTCAGAGGAAGCTGGTTCTGGCTCGGTCGATTGGACCCGGTGTTACACCACATTCTGTGACCTGCAACAGTTCACGCAACACCGCCCCCATGGTCACAATAAACAGTGGTCACAGAATATGGTGTAACACTGGTTCGCAACGCGTTCCAAACAGGAAGTTGATTAATTTTCTGTTCTGTAACTGCGACGTGATGATGTCACTACGAATACTCGACGTGAGATTTAAAAACTCGATAGAGGTCCAAGTAATCGATGTGTCGATTACTCGAGTAGTCTGTTAAAGCCCTAGTTTAGACATGACTGCATCACTGATCTGTGTTAATGTGTCCACAGTTCCAGAACACGGTTTAGGTCTTTATTATTATTATACATATTCTGCTGCTACACTCAACAAAGTACAGTAACTAAACAGCAGTTTCAGGCTTTAATCGTGGGAAGTAGATGCTTTTCTTTTAGCACAGAACCTGTAGGAGGAAGCAGCATCAAGAGTCTGTAAAATGACAAAATCAAATTCCTCCTTGGCAAATCTAATTTTTCTACATTTTCAAGCTCTGGAGGAATGAATCTGGATGCTGCTCAAGAGGGGGACAGTTATGGTGTGGTCACACCGAACAGCTTTTCAACCTCCAAAAAGCTCGTCACGCACGCAAGTGGACGCACTTGGTGTCGGGACCACTTGGACCAGAACGCCAGAACGCGAAACTGCTGCGGGGTGTGTGGGAGGAGCTTACCGGTATACAGAGTCCTGCGCACTCCGCCAGGCGAGGAGCTTTTTATTTCCGTCTCTGTGGAGCAGACTTGACTGGTCGTGAAGGACTTGTCGCGAACACACAGCTACAATGAGTTTCTCTTCCATAGTACACGACCTCGCGGGTCTTTTCTGTGTCCCACAAACAATACGTCACATAGTGCGCGCGCCCCCTCGTTTCCGTCGTCACATAGGGACTCTCCCCCTCTCTTCTCCTCCCGACTCTCCCTGATTGGTTGACACACCAACCAATCAGGGAGAGTTGAGCGGCGTTTGAAAGTTTGAACCGCAAAATCTTCAGCATGTTGAATGCGTGGTTTGGAGGCTGAAGCCGGTTCACGTGCACGGAAAACGCTTTCCAGCGTGCTCAACACGCACGCGACGTGACGCCCGACGCCAAGACGTGGCTGGAAGCGCGTCCCCCATTGACTTTACATGTAAACTGGACGCTCCTGCTGCTGAAAAGCTGTTCGGTGTGATCACAGCATTAGACATGGAGGCTCCGCCCCTGTTCAATGATGGATGGTTTCTTTTCACAAAGATGGCCTCCTTCACTCCTCTCAAACCATCGTTCCTCTGTATCATCCCTGAACGAGTGACCTCTGACCTGCAGATGAGGACCTGACTTGACTTTGTTAGATGTGGAGGATTGTGTTTTGGAGACGCAGCAGGTAGAGACAGAGAAGGAGGTGAAACATTCATCGTCTGGCTCATTTACATGGGCGTGTGCTGCAGACCACGGAGAACAAATCAGAGATTTACAATACACCCGAGTGTCTATAAGGTCAATTTATAGGTGCAGGTTATTGATGTGCGAATAGTCTCCATTAGTTTTTCAGTTCAACTAATCCCTAAAAATTATAATTTAGTTGACCTGAAACTGCATCTGGATGTTTCTCATGTTCAAGATCCAACAACTGGACGTCACCTGACGAGAATACTTTCTGAAACAACTTTTTGGATCATTTGAAGAACTGATAATAATATATAATAATTCAGGAGTCTTGGACATCCTGTTTGTATTCAGACCTGGTCTGTAGGCCACCGTGGGACTACAGCAACTCAGGAGGGACAAACTAAATGGCTGTTGAAGAGAATTCAGTTTGTGACGATGATGATAATTCCTCTGTGTCCTCCGTACTGAACATTTAAATCTTAACCGTCTGCAGCCGGACAAATTAAAATAATTGGATGAACACTTTGTAACTTTTGTGTTTGCAGGTCAGGAAGACAACTCAGCGAAGTTTTTGTGCAGCTCCCGTCCAGGAAGGAACTGCCAGAATATTACGAGCTGATCAGAAAACCCGTGGACTTCAAGAAGATTAAGGTTCGTCGCTCAACACTCGATAAACTGACCAGGAATAGAAAACAGAGGATTTCTAACATGATGTAGAAACATGCTCATTTTAAGATTCTAAAACCGACTAAACAGTTTTTTAAGCAGATGATAAACGAACAGCGTGAACTCAACAGGCTAATTCTAGAAACGTGTTCTTGCAGCTTTAATCACATGATGAAAGACAAACAGGAGCTCGAGTTAAACCAGAAAGATGTGTCGGACTTGTAGCCACTCTGTGACTAAAAGCCACATTTCTTCTGTCAACAGGAACGTGTGAGAAACCATAAATACAGGAGTTTAGGAGACCTAGAGAAGGACGTGATGCTTCTCTGCCAAAACGCCCAAACCTTCAACTTGGAAGGATCCCAGGTAAGAAGCCCTCTAGAATATTTTATAATCCCATTAATCCCGCACCTTTCCTGGTGTCCTCGTGTATTTCGACATGAGACGGAGAGCAGAAGTCTGCAGGTTTGAACTCGGGTCGTGCTGAACAAACACTCGTTTCACAGATAGTGCCGTGGACCAGTGATGAGGTCCAGATAGGGCTGGGCCATTCATTCAACCTTTATTTAGTCAGGTAAATTTTATATCATATCGTTCACGATAATACCAGTAAAAATAGCTTGCCCGGGAAAATAAATTATATCATGATATGCTAATTTCATGATGTAATATGTCAGGGCGCCCTGCCCTGTTAACAGAACCGAGTGCGCCGAACGACCAAACCGAACTGCGCACCTCCCTCCCCCTGTCGGTACTGGCGTAACGCGAATTAGTTGCACGCAATACTAGCTAGCTAACAAGCTAAAACAAGGTATCCGCGGGGTTGTAAAAGGTATTAAAAGGTAGTAAATGAATTTAACACAAATTACGGCCATTAAAAAGTATTAAAAAGTAATAAATGTCATCTGACGAGGTATTAATTTTTTTAAACCTACACAACTATATTTTTCTCCTTCTGTCGGCTAAAAAAA
>JBBPBX010060971.1:0-21266 GCA_038048925.1 Garcialebias charrua
GTCCCCCACTACCACAAATTTTGCAGTCAAGATTCCCACATTTGGAGAATTTGCAAGGATATCAGCTCTGTCAATGTGCAATGACTAAGCCTCACATTGGGTGAACCACCTTCATGATCATGGTATCGCCCCTGCCAGGTAAGTATGAATTGAAGACATCACTCACAAGAATGTGTTTTAGGCTCCTATCTTTCTGACTGACGGTTCACATAAAATAGAAGAAAACACCGGCGCTCAAACTCTTCATAGTTTTTGTTTCAAAATAAATAGTTCACACAAAGGTTGGCAAAGAATGTCAAATTTTAATTCCTTTACTTTAAGATACATCCATAATTTAGCACAATGCAGCGCAGCATCGATGCGCAAAAAGCTAACCTGAAATCTCACAACATTCATAAAGTAATTCACCTAAAGCGGACCAACAACACAACAGAGCTCAGATTAGATCAATCCAGACTGTGAGACCTACAGCCGAGATTTAGAGAAATTAATAGAAAATCAACTCAGAAGGTACTTTTTTCAGCTAGCGGTGACGTCACTTCCTGTCTTCTCTCAGACTGCAGTAGTGCTTCTGCTGCCACGTTCTGTTCGGAAGTAAAAACAACATGTATCTGAAACTGAACATGGCTGTTACTCCACATCCAAAGTGAATTCAACAGAAGAGACTTCAAATGGACCAAAATCTAACAGGTCAGATTTACGACGGAATATTAGGGCCACGCTAATCATAAAAATAAAAATAAATTTAAATTGCATTACGAGGATAAAAAAGACATGGAATTACGAAAATTAAGTCATAATATTACTATAATTGAATTCCATATCTGATTTGACCTTCATCCGGAGACGGATGAGAGAGGCCGCGCTGAAGAACATGTCATGTGTTTGAATATGCAGCAGCTTTACATTCTCTCCTTCTTCTGGACGACTGTGTATACATTATCACGTTGTATTGGTTAACTGGTGCAATGTTAATAAAAATCTCTTGTATCTTGTAATAAAATAGTACGAGAATAAATTCATAATATTACGAAAATAAGGTCGTAATATTACCAGAATGACGTCATAATAATATGAGAATAAAGTCATGGTTTGCCCATCACTATGTTGTCAAAACACTCGTCCTCCACGTAACTCTCCAGACTTCCAAGGTCTCCTCGTCCAGTTTGTTTTCTTGAACAATAGGTATTTTTTACGTTTGATTTATTATACTGTATTGGCTTGTTTTACCTGAGTTGAATCATATTTGTTTGGTTTACCTGTATCCTGCCATGTAACTTACGCATCACAGCTCTCACGTGATCTCAGCCGCTCGTCACCAGGTCACATCAGAGTCCTGCAGAGGGTGGATTCACTACTCAAGGAGACACTTTCCTTTCTGCATTGTCAGGGATATTTGCTGGAATGTTGATGAAAATATGTGGCCAGAAAGACAGGAACGTCTGGATGTGCAAGAATGATTTATAGTATTGTGCGTGTTGTATGGTCCAATTCAGTTCCAATATTGACTGCATTGTTGTTTACAGCTGGTGAAGATTCTTAGTCATGCTTATTCTTAGTCATGGTAAATTCAGAAAAGTTCATGACAAAAACAACTGAACTTTGAGAACTTTTACAAAACCTTATAATGTCTTGTTTGTTACAAATAAAGTCCAGTTGTTCTGTATTGAACGCCTTTTTTGATTTTATCATGTCCTGGACGACTGAGAATCTTCACCAGCTTATAATGCAGCTTTAGGACTGATACCCAGCCAGTTTTACACCTATCCATGTGACCAGATTGGTCCATCTATGAAATAGATTAATAAAAAAGACCTTAACAAATTCCTACTGTGAGGTGTGATAGGTCAATCTGCGTATGGATGTATGTATCTCATCTCAGCTTTATAACTCAAACCCCCACACTTCCCGTTCTCTGATTGAAAGCCTTCTGTTACAACTAAGTCCAGTAGTTTTGGTCTAAACTACAATTTAAGTAAATTTATAAGACGTTCAACGCAAGAATGACTGGACTCAGTAATAACAGAAGACAGTTTCACTTTTTGTCAATTTAAGTATCTACTATTATTTACTACTACAATAAAAGTATGTACTACTAACAAAGTATTTCACTCATACAATATACTAATTGAAGAATTTGTAAATTTTAATTTAAACAAATTATCAGGGGAGAGCGCGCACGCAGTCCCCCACTACCACAAATTTTGCAGTCAAGATTCCCACATTTGGGGAATTTGCAAGGATATCAGCTGTGTCGATGTGCAATGACTAAGCCTCACCTTGGGAGAACAACCTTCATGATCATGGTATCTCCCCTGCCAGGTAAGTATGAATTGTAGACATCACTCACAATAATGTGTTTTAGGCTCCTATCCTTCTGACTGACGGCACACATAAAATAGAAGAAAACACCGGAGCTAAAACTCTTCATAGTTTTTGTTTCAAAATAAATAGTTCACACAAAGGTTACAAAGAATGTCAATTTTTAATTCCTTTAGTTTAAGATTGTAGTGGTACACCTTAGTCTCTGAAAAATCTCAGTGGTACACCTTGTTTCTTTGAAACAGTTTGTCCCATTAATTTGAATCCAGGACACAAATTAAATCACCAAGAGACTTTTTATTTGGTTCTAATTCAAATATAATCAAAGAATAACCTTGTGTTTATTGTATGATCATTTGTTATTGTTCAATATTTTGATAATCAAAGACTCTGTCTAAGCCAAGGACAGGTCAAATTGAACTTTCAGTATTTGTTTAGAAGTTTAAGACAATTAATCAGTTTAAATCATAAAGCTGGCGCCTGTCTTGTCTCCCATTCTAAAACAATTTTCTCTCCCTTTTTCTAAACAACCTTCTCTCCCTTGACTTATAATAACCTTCAGACTTCATCTAATCTCCTCCTACTTCCTGGTTCAGGAACCAATGGCACGGAACGAATACTCTGAAGTCAACCTTTCTATAAAAAGCTCTAACTTCCTTGAACTTTCAGTTCTGCTGGAGAGTTGATATGTAATGACTTTCTCCTGAGCTGTATGAATGGTAGTCACGAACCAAAGTCTTGTTCATCAGCTGAGGATTGATGGCACGCCGCTGTAAATCCAACCGAGCTAAAAAGCTCCAAGTTCTTAATAAAAATTCCTTTTGAGGAATATTTTATTTTGGAAACCGAACCGGAACTACTTGCCACTACTTTGGTCCGATTTGACGCGGACGCTGTAAGGGAACACGCTGGAGACCTGCTTGGACGTAGCTGGACCAACGATCCTGTGTACGTTTAATGCTGGCCCTTCTTACCATAGACTGACGTCTTCGTAAGGTAAAGAGCTGTTCGATGCTATCCTAGTGGACCGGCGTTTAGCGGATGTCGCCCGGCGAGTGTGCCATGTTCTGGTTGAACTTGTTTAAAAATAAATTCCCTCTCTCTTCCTCCTTTCCTTAATCCTTCTCTTATCTTGCTAGCCTGGCCCTCGCCATTCCTACGCAGCTCCGCTCAATTCTCATTTCCCTTCACTGCTGGGTCTGGCATTTCTCCCATCCACAAGGATGTCTCCGGTAGGTTTTGACCGGACCAATCAGAGAACAGAAGGCGGAGTTTTGAACGACGTCGACTGACGTCGTCATTCAAAATGGCTGCCGCCACGAAGGAATTTTCAATAAAACAAGGTAAAAAACTATTATTTCTCTGCTGAGAAAAAATAGATTTCATAGCTGACGTTATATCAGAAGTGTTCCTGAGCAATCAGAGAGCAGAAGGCGGAGTTTTGAACGATGTCGACTGACGTCGTCATTCAAAATGGCTGCCGCCACGAACGAATTTTCATCAAAACAAGGTAAAAAACTATTATTTCTCTGCTGAGAAAAAATATAGTTCATAGCTGACGTTATATCAGAAGTGTTCCTGAGCTTAACAGTTCCTAAATCAATTCACGAAATGGTCAAATCTGCTGGATATTAAATAGTTTCGGTTTGATATTTTCCAAACAGCCTCGGGTGCGCTACGAAAATAAATGATAAAAAATCGAATTTTATCTCAAATGTTTCATCTAGGCCAACAGTCAGTAAATTAAAGACATATAATTACACACTGGTGGCAGAAAAAATATCCACCGAGTGGTTTCTGAGCAATTTATCTGATAGCCTGGACCTCGTCAGGCTAAACTAACAAAACTCTGCCTCCTGTTCTCTGATTGGTCCATTCAAAAATCTCCAGGAGAAATCGTTGTCTATGGCAGAGATGCCAGACCCTAGTCCAAAGCGAAGTGAAGGACATGGGTCTGGTATCAACCAGGCTATTATCTTGCCAGTAAATTAAGCTAAAGTGCCTTCAGATATAAGTTAATTACCATCTCATAACTTGATCTGTTGTCTCCTTAAATATTCGTCGACTAGTAGAATTATGGACGCATCTGTGTGATGTCTAATTTATAGGAAATTGAATCAACCAATCCAGTGTACATATGATGTTAATATTGATCTGTTAATAAATGACCGCATTTCCTGATGGGTCAACTATAATTAACGTTTCATGGTCACTTATATATCATCTGGTCACACAATTTATTGTTTAATCCGAAAAGAAGAGAATCCGTAATAAATAAACAATTACTACTCTGGAATTGAACTAGTCTCTATAAAATAATTGAGTAAAGTGGTAACAGGTAACTCTGTCTACATCCTTACAAAACTACAATTTAAGTAAATTCATAAGACGTTCAATGTAAGAACGACTGGATTCTATTTGTAATAACAGAAGACGACTTCGCTTTTTGTTAATTTAAGTATTTACTACTATTTACTACTACAATAGTAGTATGCACTACTAAAAGTATTTCACTACAATATCCCAAATGAAGTATCTTTAAATTTTAATTTATACAAATCATCAGGGGAGAGCGCGAACGCAGTCCCCCACTACCACAAATTTTGCAGTCAAGATTCCCACATTTGGAGAATTTGCAAGGATATCAGCTCTGTCAATGTGCAATGACTAAGCCTCACCTTGGGTGAACCACCTTCATGATCATGGTATCGCCCCTGCCAGGTAAGTATGAATTGAAGACATCACTCACAAGAATGTGTTTTAGGCTCCTATCTTTCTGACTGACGGTTCACATAAAATAGAAGAAAACACCGGCGCTCAAACTCTTCATAGTTTTTGTTTCAAAATAAATAGTTCACACAAAGGTTGGCAAAGAATGTCAAATTTTAATTCCTTTACTTTAAGATACATCCATAATTTAGCACAATGCAGCGCAGCATCGATGCGCAAAAAGCTAACCTGAAATCTCACAACATTCATAAAGTAATTCACCTAAAGCGGACCAACAACACAACAGAGCTCAGATTAGATCAATCCAGACTGTGAGACCTACAGCCGAGATTTAGAGAAATTAATAGAAAATCAACTCAGAAGGTACTTTTTTCAGCTAGCGGTGACGTCACTTCCTGTCTTCTCTCAGACTGCAGTAGTGCTTCTGCTGCCACCTTCTGTTCGGAAGTAAAAACAACATGTATCTGAAACTGAACATGGCTGTTACTCCACATCCAAAGTGAATTCAACAGAAGAGACTTCAAATGGACCAAAATCTAACAGGTCAGATTTACGACGGAATATTAGGGCCACGCTAATCATAAAAATAAAAATAAATTTAAATTGCATTACGAGGATAAAAAAGACATGGAATTACGAAAATTAAGTCATAATATTACTATAATTGAATTCCATATCTGATTTGACCTTCATCCGGAGACGGATGAGAGAGGCCGCGCTGAAGAACATGTCATGTGTTTGAATATGCAGCAGCTTTACATTCTCTCCTTCTTCTGGACGACTGTGTATACATTATCACGTTGTATTGGTTAACTGGTGCAATGTTAATAAAAATCTCTTGTATCTTGTAATAAAATAGTACGAGAATAAATTCATAATATTACGAAAATAAGGTCGTAATATTACCAGAATGACGTCATAATAATATGAGAATAAAGTCATGGTTTGCCCATCACTATGTTGTCAAAACACTCGTCCTCCACGTAACTCTCCAGACTTCCAAGGTCTCCTCGTCCAGTTTGTTTTCTTGAACAATAGGTATTTTTTACGTTTGATTTATTATACTGTATTGGCTTGTTTTACCTGAGTTGAATCATATTTGTTTGGTTTACCTGTATCCTGCCATGTAACTTACGCATCACAGCTCTCACGTGATCTCAGCCGCTCGTCACCAGGTCACATCAGAGTCCTGCAGAGGGTGGATTCACTACTCAAGGAGACACTTTCCTTTCTGCATTGTCAGGGATATTTGCTGGAATGTTGATGAAAATATGTGGCCAGAAAGACAGGAACGTCTGGATGTGCAAGAATGATTTATAGTATTGTGCGTGTTGTATGGTCCAATTCAGTTCCAATATTGACTGCATTGTTGTTTACAGCTGGTGAAGATTCTTAGTCATGCTTATTCTTAGTCATGGTAAATTCAGAAAAGTTCATGACAAAAACAACTGAACTTTGAGAACTTTTACAAAACCTTATAATGTCTTGTTTGTTACAAATAAAGTCCAGTTGTTCTGTATTGAACGCCTTTTTTGATTTTATCATGTCCTGGACGACTGAGAATCTTCACCAGCTTATAATGCAGCTTTAGGACTGATACCCAGCCAGTTTTACACCTATCCATGTGACCAGATTGGTCCATCTATGAAATAGATTAATAAAAAAGACCTTAACAAATTCCTACTGTGAGGTGTGATAGGTCAATCTGCGTATGGATGTATGTATCTCATCTCAGCTTTATAACTCAAACCCCCACACTTCCCGTTCTCTGATTGAAAGCCTTCTGTTACAACTAAGTCCAGTAGTTTTGGTCTAAACTACAATTTAAGTAAATTTATAAGACGTTCAACGCAAGAATGACTGGACTCAGTAATAACAGAAGACAGTTTCACTTTTTGTCAATTTAAGTATCTACTATTATTTACTACTACAATAAAAGTATGTACTACTAACAAAGTATTTCACTCATACAATATACTAATTGAAGAATTTGTAAATTTTAATTTAAACAAATTATCAGGGGAGAGCGCGCACGCAGTCCCCCACTACCACAAATTTTGCAGTCAAGATTCCCACATTTGGGGAATTTGCAAGGATATCAGCTGTGTCGATGTGCAATGACTAAGCCTCACCTTGGGAGAACAACCTTCATGATCATGGTATCTCCCCTGCCAGGTAAGTATGAATTGTAGACATCACTCACAATAATGTGTTTTAGGCTCCTATCCTTCTGACTGACGGCACACATAAAATAGAAGAAAACACCGGAGCTAAAACTCTTCATAGTTTTTGTTTCAAAATAAATAGTTCACACAAAGGTTACAAAGAATGTCAATTTTTAATTCCTTTAGTTTAAGATTGTAGTGGTACACCTTAGTCTCTGAAAAATCTCAGTGGTACACCTTGTTTCTTTGAAACAGTTTGTCCCATTAATTTGAATCCAGGACACAAATTAAATCACCAAGAGACTTTTTATTTGGTTCTAATTCAAATATAATCAAAGAATAACCTTGTGTTTATTGTATGATCATTTGTTATTGTTCAATATTTTGATAATCAAAGACTCTGTCTAAGCCAAGGACAGGTCAAATTGAACTTTCAGTATTTGTTTAGAAGTTTAAGACAATTAATCAGTTTAAATCATAAAGCTGGCGCCTGTCTTGTCTCCCATTCTAAAACAATTTTCTCTCCCTTTTTCTAAACAACCTTCTCTCCCTTGACTTATAATAACCTTCAGACTTCATCTAATCTCCTCCTACTTCCTGGTTCAGGAACCAATGGCACGGAACGAATACTCTGAAGTCAACCTTTCTATAAAAAGCTCTAACTTCCTTGAACTTTCAGTTCTGCTGGAGAGTTGATATGTAATGACTTTCTCCTGAGCTGTATGAATGGTAGTCACGAACCAAAGTCTTGTTCATCAGCTGAGGATTGATGGCACGCCGCTGTAAATCCAACCGAGCTAAAAAGCTCCAAGTTCTTAATAAAAATTCCTTTTGAGGAATATTTTATTTTGGAAACCGAACCGGAACTACTTGCCACTACTTTGGTCCGATTTGACGCGGACGCTGTAAGGGAACACGCTGGAGACCTGCTTGGACGTAGCTGGACCAACGATCCTGTGTACGTTTAATGCTGGCCCTTCTTACCATAGACTGACGTCTTCGTAAGGTAAAGAGCTGTTCGATGCTATCCTAGTGGACCGGCGTTTAGCGGATGTCGCCCGGCGAGTGTGCCATGTTCTGGTTGAACTTGTTTAAAAATAAATTCCCTCTCTCTTCCTCCTTTCCTTAATCCTTCTCTTATCTTGCCAGTAAATTAAGCTAAAGTGCCTTCAGATATAAGTTAATTACCATCTCATAACTTAATCTGTTGTCTCCTTAAATATTTGTCGACTAGTAGAATTATGGACGCATCTGTGTGATGTCTAATTTATAGGAAATTGAATCAACCAATCCAGTGTACATATGATGTTAACTTTATTGATCTGTTAATAAATGACCGCATTTCCTGATGGGTCAACTATAATTAACGTTTCATGGTCACTTATATATCATCTGGTCACACAATTTATTGTTTAATCCGAAAAGAAGAGAATCCGTAATAAATAAACAATTACTACTCTGGACTTGAACTAGTCTCTATAAAATAATTGAGTAAGGTGGTAACAGGTAACTCTGTCTACATCCTTACAAAACTACAATTTAAGTAAATTCATAAGACATTCAATGCAAGAACGACTGGATTCTATTTGTAATAACAGAATACAACTTCACTTTTTGTTAATTTAAGTATCTATTACTATTTACTATTACAATAGTAGTATGTACTACTAAAAGTATTTCACTACAATATTCCAAATGAAGTATCTTTTAATTTATACAAATCATCAGGGGAGAGCGCGAACGCAGTCCCCCACTACCACAAATTTTGCAGTCAAGATTCCCACATTTGGAGAATTTGCAAGGATATCAGCTCTGGCGATGAGCAATGACTAAGCCTCACCTTGGGTGAACCACCTTCATGATCATGGTATCTCCCCTGCCAGGTAAGTATGAATTGAAGACATCACTCACAAGAATGTGTTTTAGGCTCCTATCTTTCTGACTGACGGTTCACATAAAATAGAAGAAAACACAGGCGCTCAAACTCTTCATAGTTTTTGTTTCAAAATAAATAGTTCACACAAAGGTTGACAAAGAATGTCAAATTTTAATTCCTTTACTTTAAGATACATCCATAATTTAGCACAATGACAATGCAATGCAGCATCGATGCGCAAAAAGCTAACCTGAAATCTCACAACATTCATAAAGTAATTCACCTCAGATTAGATCAATCCAGACTGTGAGACCTACAGCCGAGATTTAGAGAAATTAATAGAAAATCAACTCAGAAGGTACTTTTTTCAGCTAGCGGTGACGTCACTTCCTGTCTTCTCTCAGACTGCAGTAGTGCTGCTGCTGCCACCTTCTGTTCGGAAGTAAAAACAACATGTATCTGAAACTGAACTGTTACTCCACATCCAAAGTGAATTCAACAGAAGAGACTTCAAATGGACCAAAATCTAACAGGTCAGATTTACGACGGAATATTAGGGCCACGTTAATCATAAAAATAAATTTAAATTGCATTACGAGGATAAAAAAGACATGGAATTACGAAAACTAAGTCATAATATTACTATAATAAAATAGTACGAGAATAAATTCATAATATTACGAAAATAAGGTAGTAATATTACCAGAATGACGTCATAATAATATGAGAATAAAGTCATGGTTTGCCCATCACTATGTTGTCAAAACACTCGTCCTCCACATAACTCTCCAGACTGTCCAAGGTCTCCTCGTCCAGTTTGTTTTCTTGAACAATAGGTATTTTTTACGTTTGATTTATTATACTGTATTGGCTTGTTTTACCTGAGTTGAATCGTATTTGTTTGGTTTACCTGTATCCTGCCATGTAACTTACGCATCACAGCTCTCACGTGATCTCAGCCGCTCGTCACCAGGTCACATCAGAGTCCTGCAGAGGGTGGATTCACTACTCAAGGAGACACTTTCCTTTCTGCATTGTCAGGGATATTTGCTGGAATGTTGATGAAAATATGTGGCCAGAAAGACAGGAACGTCTGGATGTGCAAGAATGATTTATAGTATTGTGCGTGTTGTATGGTCCAATTCAGTTCCAATATTGACTGCATTGTTGTTTACAGCTGGTGAAGATTCTTAGTCATGCTTATTCTTAGTCATGGTAAATTCAGAAAAGTTCATGACAAAAACAACTGAACTTTGAGAACTTTTACAAAACCTTATAATGTCTTGTTTGTTACAAATAAAGTCCAGTTGTTCTGTATTGAACGCCTTTTTTGATTTTATCATGTCCTGGACAACTGAGAATCTTCACCAGCTTATAATGCAGCTTTAGGACTGATACCCAGCCAGTTTTACACCTATCCATGTGACCAGATTGGCCTATGAATTAGATTAATAAAAAAGACCTTAACAAATTCCTATTGTGAGGTGTGATAGGTCAATCTGCGTATGGATGTATGTATCTCATCTCAGCTTTATAACTCAAACCCCCACACTTCCCGTTCTCTGATTGAAAGCCTTCTGTTACAACTAAGTCCAGTAGTTTTGGTCTAAACTACAATTTAAGTAAATTTATAAGACGTTCAACGCAAGAATGACTGGACTCTGTAATAACAGAAGACAGTTTCACTTTTTGTCAATTTAAGTATCTACTATTATTTACTACTACAATAAAAGTATGTACTACTAACAAAGTATTTCACTCATACAATATACTAATTGAAGAATTTGTAAATTTTAATTTAAACAAATTATCAGGGGAAAGCGCGCACGCAGTCCCCCACTACCACAAATTTTGCAGTCAAGATTCCCACATTTGGGGAATTTGCAAGGATATCAGCTGTGTCGATGTGCAATGACTAAGCCTCACCTTGGGAGAACAACCTTCATGATCATGGTATCTCCCCTGCCAGGTAAGTATGAATTGTAGACATCACTCACAATAATGTGTTTTAGGCTCCTATCCTTCTGACTGACGGCACACATAAAATAGAAGAAAACACCGGAGCTAAAACTCTTCATAGTTTTTGTTTCAAAATAAATAGTTCACACAAAGGTTACAAAGAATGTCAATTTTTAATTCCTTTAGTTTAAGATTGTAGTGGTACACCTTAGTCTCTGAAAAATCTCAGTGGTACACCTTGTTTCTTTGAAACAGTTTGTCCCATTAATTTGAATCCAGGACACAAATTAAATCACCAAGAGACTTTTTATTTGGTTCTAATTCAAATATAATCAAAGAATAACCTTGTGTTTATTGTATGATCATTTGTTATTGTTCAATATTTTGATAATCAAAGACTCTGTCTAAGCCAAGGACAGGTCAAATTGAACTTTCAGTATTTGTTTAGAAGTTTAAGACAATTAATCAGTTTAAATCATAAAGCTGGCGCCTGTCTTGTCTCCCATTCTAAAACAATTTTCTCTCCCTTTTTCTAAACAACCTTCTCTCCCTTGACTTATAATAACCTTCAGACTTCATCTAATCTCCTCCTACTTCCTGGTTCAGGAACCAATGGCACGGAACGAATACTCTGAAGTCAACCTTTCTATAAAAAGCTCTAACTTCCTTGAACTTTCAGTTCTGCTGGAGAGTTGATATGTAATGACTTTCTCCTGAGCTGTATGAATGGTAGTCACGAACCAAAGTCTTGTTCATCAGCTGAGGATTGATGGCACGCCGCTGTAAATCCAACCGAGCTAAAAAGCTCCAAGTTCTTAATAAAAATTCCTTTTGAGGAATATTTTATTTTGGAAACCGAACCGGAACTACTTGCCACTACTTTGGTCCGATTTGACGCGGACGCTGTAAGGGAACACGCTGGAGACCTGCTTGGACGTAGCTGGACCAACGATCCTGTGTACGTTTAATGCTGGCCCTTCTTACCATAGACTGACGTCTTCGTAAGGTAAAGAGCTGTTCGATGCTACCCTAGTGGACCGGCGTTTAGCGGATGTCGCCCGGCGAGTGTGCCATGTTCTGGTTGAACTTGTTTAAAAATAAATTCCCTCTCACTTCCTCCTTTCCTTAATCCTTCTCTTATCTTGCCAGTAAATTAAGCTAAAGTGCCTTCAGATATAAGTTAATTACCATCTCATAACTTGATCTGTTGTCTCCTTAAAGTGAGACTAAACCCAGGTTGAGACGGTAACTCCTCCTTCCAAAATCTCCCTGAAAATGGGCGTGTCGAGAGACAAGGAAGGGTGGAGGTAGAGTTGTGCTTTTGTTCACGCCTCCACCTGCAACAACCTAAAACAAATTAAACCTCTAGCCAACAACATACACCAAGCAACAACAAAGAATAAACATGTAGATGTATTTATCTATTCCACCCATTCCATCCAAAACCAAAGGCCTAAAAAAATGAAAATGAAAATAAAAATAAAACCGCTTGTCAGGAGTGAAATGCAGCACTTCCATATAAGGTATGCACTTCTCATCTCTGCAGGGGATTGGCTCTGCTTGAACCACCTGTGTGACATCACACATGAGCAGACATGTCACACATGAGCGTTTGCACAAATAAGAAAATTAAGGTGTAATCCACCAGTTCAACCCATAGAACTACCGTAAACACATTTTTAGACCAAATATTGCCAAATATTGCCAATTTACACAGATATGCACAATTATGTGAGAATAAACACAGCCATAGTGCTAGATAACATTTTAAACACATTCTAGGGAGTTTATCAGCTAAAAAAGGTTAATTTTGGGTTTAGTCGCACTTTAAATATTCGTCGACTAGTAGAATTATGGACGCATCTGTGTGATGTCTAATTTATAGGAAATTGAATCAACCAATCCAGTGTACATATGATGTTAACTTTATTGATCTGTTAATAAATGACCGAATTTCCTGATGGGTCAACTATAATTAACGTTTCATGGTCACTTATATATCATCTGGTCACACAATTTATTGTTTAATCCGAAAAGAAGAGAATCCGTAATAAATAAACAATTACTACTCTGGACTTGAACTAGTCTCTATAAAATAATTGAGTAAGGTGGTAACAGGTAACTCTGTCTACATCCTTACAAAACTACAATTTAAGTAAATTCATAAGAAGTTCAATGCAAGAACGACTGGATTCTATTTGTAATAACAGAAGACAACTTCGCTTTTTGTTAATTTAAGTATCTACTACTATTTACTACTACAATAGTAGTATGTACTACTAAAAGTATTTCACTACAATATCCCAAACGAAGTATCTTTAAATTTGAATTTTTACAAATCATCAGGGGAGCGCGAACGCAGTCCCCCACTACCACAAATTTTGCAGTCAAGATTCCCACATTTGGAGAATTTGCAAGGATATCAGCTCTGTTGATGTGCAATGACTAAGCCTCACCTTGGGTGAACCACCTTCATGATCATGGTATCTCCCCTGCCAGGTAAGTATGAATTGAAGACATCACTCACAAGAATGTGTTTTAGGCTCCTATCTTTCTGACTGACGGTTCACATAAAATAGAAGAAAACACCGGCGCTCAAACTCTTCATAGTTTTTGTTTCAAAATAAATAGTTCACACAAAGGTTGACAAAGAATGTCAAATTTTAATTCCTTTACTTTAAGATACATCCATAATTTAGCACAATGCAATGCAGCATCGATGCGCAAAAAGCTAACCTGAAATCTCACAACATTCATAAAGTAATTCACCTAAAGCGGACCAACAACACAACAGAGCTCAGATTAGATCAATCCAGACTGTGAGACCTACAGCCGAGATTTAGAGAAATTAATAGAAAATCAACTCAGAAGGTACTTTTTTCAGCTAGCGGTGACGTCACTTCCTGTCTTCTCTCAGACTGCAGTAGTGCTGCTGCTAGACATTTGTTTTAAACATAAATCTATTTTCTTTAAAAATTGGTTTGACAGAGGAATAGTTCATGTACATCAGTTATTCAACAAAGACGGCAACACTTACTCTTACAGTGAATTTTTAACTACGTATAACTTTCCAGTACTACCAAAAGAATTTGCAATTGTCTTTGATGCAATTCCATCTGGTGTGAAAATGTTGATGTCAAATCCTGTACAAAACAGCACAAACTATTTAACTGAAGAATTATTCATTGGTAACTCTGACCCTTTTTTAAGTGAAAAAACTAATAACAAATGTATTAGAGAATTAATAATTAGAGACAGCATTAGTAAACCTGCTTCTATATTCTTCTGGGATAATTTATTTAATGATATCTGTTGGAAAGATGTTTGGTTGTTACCTAGAAAATACTTTATAACTAATAAGATTCGAGAAGTGTCCCTAAAGATTCTGCATAAATGTTATCCTGTAAACTATATAATCTCCAAGTACCGTCCAAACGTAGACCCAATGTGTTCACTCTGCCACAGCTCTGAGGAGACCATCATCCATCTCTTCTGGGACTGTTTTCATACTCAGGTGTTCTGGAAAGACATTTTCATGTATGTAAATAGAAAGTTAGAAATTGACCTACCATTTGATGCTAAAATGTTTCTACTTCCGGCACTCGGCAAGGCAGGTCGCATATCTTTCTGCTCTTCCCTCCCTAAGTTTTTCCTACTCCCTGCTTGCTTTTCGTCTCGTCTGCGACCCTTCAGCGCTCACTCGAACCAATATGGAATTAATCAATTGGGCTGTTTCTTCAATGGATAAGATTTTTTCCACGAAGCGGACCGTGCCAGGAGAAGCTGTCTGTCCCTCCGACACACACGCGGCTGGATACGTGCTGGACTCGTGGGGTCAGTGGCAGCCCATGTGTCTGTCCGTTCTGAGTGTGGAGGACGTGGAGGATTTGTGGATTATTGGATTATTGGTAGCAACTGCTCTGTTTTTTGGCGTAACCGGAGTTGTTTGTTATCGGAAGCTGAGGGAGGCTTCGGCGGCTATCAGAGCGCTGTCGGCACTGCCTGATCAGCAAAATTCTCTGAACCGGGCCGTGAGCTCCTCATCCCAGCTGCTGTATGAGCTCAATCGCACGATTGGTGCAGTGGTGGACCACCGTGCACCTGCTGTCCGTTTTGGGACTTGTTTGCAGCCACCCCGGATCGATCAAGGGACAGGTGGAAGTTCATGAAGCGGGGCAGAGCAGAACCACATATTTGGATTTCTTTCGGCCATGAAACAGCACCCACAGACTTGGAGGCGGCAGTGGAAAAGAACACTGTGGTCTATTTGGATAACAAACAAGAACATTATCTGGCTTCTGCACATGTCCTTGAAAAGCGGGCTGTGGGAATCCATTCTCCCAGAGTGAGGAGCTGAAGAGCCCCCCCCCTCCCCCTCCCCAGAGATTTCTGTGAAGCTTCAGATAACACCCAGCTGCACATCTGCTGAACTTTGTGCTTGTCTGAAATTAATCATAGACCCAATCTCCTTGCCTGCCGTATTTCCTTTGTTATTGTAACTAAATGTGCTCTGATATGGTTTTTACTGAATCACGCGGTGTCTTGAAGACAAAATGTGATTCATCTTTTTTTAATATCAATGCTGTGAATCCCAGTGTTTCTGCCTGTTTTTCCTGCTTTTGACCTTCATCTGGGGACAGATTGGGCCTGGCCGCGCTAAGAGCATATCATGTGTTGAATAAACATGTCGTGTGTTGATAAAACATATCGTGTGTTGATAAAACATGTTATGTGCTTTGTTTTGCTGCAGCTTTTGCACTCATTCTCTCTTCTGGATGCTGCAACTACATATTTACGTTGTAATTGATGAAAATTGATGCAATGTTAATAAACCTTCTTGATTCTTGATTCTAAAACTATACTGTTTGGTTTCTTTTGTCCAAATATTTCAAGTGAGAAAGTTTTTGTTGTAAATTTAATACTACTCTTAGCCAAATTTTACATCCACAGCTGTAAATTCTCCTTGCTAAAACCTAGATTTATAGTGTTTTCTAATTATATTTCCTCTTACTTATCTACTTTAAAGTATTGTACTAATGCAAAAGCTTTAAAAACTAAAACAATCTGTAACGAATTTCTGTTGTAAGCTGCCCAAAACTCATTATTGTTTTTGTTTATGTGCCTTTATTCTCTTTTATGCTATGCATGCCTTAAGTCTCGAGCCTTGTTTGACATTGTAAGTTTTTTTTGTACTTGTTTTTTTATAAAAAAAATAAAATAAATAAAAATAAAAATAAAAATAAAAAAATAAAAACCACCAGGGTAGTGCTGCTGCTGCCACCTTCTGTTCGGAAGTAAAAACAACATGTATCTGAAACTGAACATGGCTGTTACTCCACATCCAAAGTGAATTCAACAGAAGAGACTTCAAATGGACCAAAATCTAACAGGTCAGATTTACGACGGAATATTAGGGCCACGTTAATCATAAAAATAAAATTAAATTTAAATTGCATTACGAGGATAAAAAAGACATGGAATTACGAAAACTAAGTCATAATATTACTATAATAAAATAGTACGAGAATAAATTCATAATATTACGAAAATAAGGTAGTAATATTACCAGAATGACGTCATAATAATATGAGAATAAAGTCATGGTTTGCCCATCACTATGTTGTCAAAACACTCGTCCTCCACGTAACTCTCCAGACTGTCCAAGGTCTCCTCGTCCAGTTTGTTTTCTTGAACAATAGGTATTTTTTACGTTTGATTTATTATATTGGCTTGTTTTACCTGAGTTGAATCGTTTGGTTTACCTGTATCCTGCCATGTAACTTACGCATCACAGCTCTCACGTGATCTCAGCCGCTCGTCACCAGGTCACATCAGAGTCCTGCAGAGGGTGGATTCACTACTCAAGGAGACACTTTCCTTTCTGCATTGTCAGGGATATTTGCTGGAATGTTGATGAAAATATGTGGCCAGAAAGACAGGAACGTCTGGATGTGCAAGAATGATTTATAGTATTGTGCGTGTTGTATGGTCCAATTCAGTTCCAATATTGACTGCATTGTTGTTTACAGCTGGTGAAGATTCTTAGTCATGCTTATTCTTAGTCATGGTAAATTCAGAAAAGTTCATGACAAAAACAACTGAACTTTGAGAAC
The DNA here is from genome assembly GCA_038048925.1 of Garcialebias charrua. Classification (NCBI taxonomy): domain Eukaryota; kingdom Metazoa; phylum Chordata; class Actinopteri; order Cyprinodontiformes; family Rivulidae; genus Garcialebias; species Garcialebias charrua. The sequence goes on from JBBPBX010060971.1 coordinate 17,166, forward strand.
TTTTACAAAACCTTATAATGTCTTGTTTGTTACAAATAAAGTCCAGTTGTTCTGTATTGAACGCCTTTTTTGATTTTATCATGTCCTGGACAACTGAGAATCTTCACCAGCTTATAATGCAGCTTTAGGACTGATACCCAGCCAGTTTTACACCTATCCATGTGACCAGATTGGCCTATGAATTAGATTAATAAAAAAGACCTTAACAAATTCCTACTGTGAGGTGTGATAGGTCAATCTGCGTATGGATGTATGTATCTCATCTCAGCTTTATAACTCAAACCCCCACACTTCCCGTTCTCTGATTGAAAGCCTTCTGTTACAACTAAGTCCAGTAGTTTTGGTCTAAACTACAATTTAAGTAAATTTATAAGACGTTCAACGCAAGAATGACTGGACTCTGTAATAACAGAAGACAGTTTCACTTTTTGTCAATTTAAGTATCTACTATTATTTACTACTACAATAAAAGTATGTACTACTAACAAAGTATTTCACTCCTACAATATACTAATTGAAGAATTTGTAAATTTTAATTTAAACAAATTATCAGGGGAGAGCGCGCACGCAGTCCCCCACTACCACAAATTTTGCAGTCAAGATTCCCACATTTGGGGAATTTGCAAGGATATCAGCTGTGTCGATGTGCAATGACTAAGCCTCACCTTGGGAGAACAACCTTCATGATCATGGTATCTCCCCTGCCAGGTAAGTATGAATTGTAGACATCACTCACAAGAATGTGTTTTAGGCTCCTATCCTTCTGACTGACGGCACACATAAAATAGAAGAAAACACCGGAGCTAAAACACTCACAAGAATGTGTTTTAGGCTCCTATCTTTCTGACTGACGGTTCACATAAAATAGAAGAAAACACCGGCGCTCAAACTCTTCATAGTTTTTGTTTCAAAATAAATAGTTCACACAAAGGTTGACAAAGAATGTCAAATTTTAATTCCTTTACTTTAAGATACATCCATAATTTAGCACAATGCAATGCAGCATCGATGCGCAAAAAGCTAACCTGAAATCTCACAACATTCATAAAGTAATTCACCTAAAGCGGACCAACAACACAACAGAGCTCAGATTAGATCAATCCAGACTGTGAGACCTACAGCCGAGATTTAGAGAAATTACCGTATTTTCCGATGTATAGGTCGCAACTTTTTATCATTTTTTCAAGGCCTGCGACCTATACACAGGTGCGACCTATATATGGCTTGTTATCACTTTCGGCGAAACAAATTTTTAAATCCAGCTCATTTCACAATTACGTTCATTTATTAAGGAAAAGTTCAGCTCAGACACATATTTGCTATAATTTTTATCAAACAAATAATTGTTTTTTAAGTGTTAATCTTCTTAAAAGCCTTGCTGTGCGCTCCTGTGGCAGACATTTGCAGCAGAGCTAAACGTAGGTGCGACCTATACACCGGTGCGACCTATCTAGGGATTTTTCCAATCTATTGGTGATAATTGGATGGTGCGACCTATACACCGGTGCGACCTATACACCAGAAAATACGGAAATAGAAATAGAAAATCAACTCAGAAGGTACTTTTTTCAGCTAGCGGTGACGTCACTTCCTGTCTTCTCTCAGACTGCAGTAGTGCTGCTGCAGGGTGAAGATGTGAGGAGAAAAGTGGTAGAAATCTGCGAGAACATAGCTCCAAGCCACAAAGAGAAGTTTGCTGAAGTGATAGACTCAGTACACAGGCTTGGTAGAATAAACACAGCTGCGCCGCAGCGTTACTCGAGGGATATCATCATCCAGTTCTCCACGAGGCACTACAGGGAAGTAGTGTGGAAGATGTCGAAGAATGCTGAATACATGACCCAGAGGAAGCTGCGCTTCATGGAGGACCTGCCACCGGAGGATCAAGAGAAAAGAAAAAGGCTGTGGCCCATCATCAAAAAGGCACGTGAGGAGAAGAAGCGGGCCTACTTCGTTGGGGGAAGGGCCTTTGTGGAGAACAATGAAATTTTCTAACAGTTGTTCTGAAAAGGGAGAATACTCTATGATTAATTCAATCTAAGAGTTAATCGCTGCTCTGACTTTTGTGTTTGTTTGTTTGTTTGTTTGTTTGTTAAACATTTCTACTTTAAAATTTGTTTCTGTTAATGCTCGAGGCTTAAGAGACATTACTAAACGCAAGGCAGTTTTTCTTTATGTGAAACAGTTTGATTCTGACTTTTGCTTGGTTCAAGAATCACATTCTACTGAAGATGACCACAACTTCTGGAAATCACAATGGGGCGAGGACCTGTGGATGTCGCATGGAAACCATCACTCAGCTGGAACGTTAACCCTGAAGCACAAGTTTAAGGAGAAGGTTATTTACACTATGTCTGACCCAAATGGACATTATGTGTTAACAGTTTTTTGTTACTGCAACCAGTTCTTTTTATTAGGTAATGTTTATGGGTACACTAACACAAGAGAAAACAAAGAATTATTTCAAACACTAAGTACTACCTTTGAAAGTATCAAGGAAAGGTTTACTGATATTAAAATATTACTGGGAGGAGATTTCAACTTCACATTAAATGATGATTTGGACAGATGGCCTAGCAGAAATAAAACCAACTGTTTTTTGAATGATTTTATGAATGAACAAGGTCTTCATGATATCTGGAGAGTTACTAACCCAAATAGTAAAGAATTTACTTGGACAAACAAGGCTGGTTCTTTACGATCCAGAATAGACTTTTGGTTAATATCGGAATCCCTTACTCAATTAATTTGCAAAACAGAAATTATGCCTACTCCATTAACAGACCATAAAGCAATTGTATTAACTTTAAACTTATCTCCTGATAAGCCAACTCAAAGATACCCAGCATACTGGAAACTAAATAGTTCTTTATTACAAAACGAATCTTTAATTGAAATAATAATAAGAAAAATCTCAGAACATTTTGAGACTGCAGAAGATACAGGGGAATATCAAAAACAATGGGAGCTTTTAAAATATGAGCTGAGAAGATTGTTTATAGAAACAAGTTCTAAACTAAAAAAGGAAAAGAAATCAGATGAAAGTAATCTGATAGCCAAATTAATCTCGCTATCATCCATATTGCCTGAAAATCTATCTGAACAACAGCAAGCAGATCTCCTAACTGCACAACTAAAACTTGATCAATTATATATCAATAAAGCTAAAGGTGCATTTGTACGTTCAAGAGCGAAATGGTTAGAGGAGGGTGAGCAAAATTCTAGCTATTTTTTTAAGTTAGAAAAACAAAGGCAAAATAAAAATAGTATAAATAGACTCTCTTCAAATGGTGATATCATAGAAGATCCAAAAGAACTATCTAAAATGTGTGAGAACTTCTATAAAAAACTATATACCTCAACCATTTCACCTGTTCATATGAATGATTTCTTTAACAATCTAGGTAATATTAAGACAATTGGAGATTTCAAAAAATCAATTTGTGACTCTCCCATTACGCTTACAGAAATCTCAGAGGCTATTAAAAAACTTAAATTAAATAAATCTCCAGGTACTGATGGGCTAACTTCTGAATTTTACAAACTATTCACGGAAGAACTTGCTCCCTTTTTGCTGAATGTTTTTAGAGAAAGTATAGATAAAGAACAATTACCGTCCACTCTATGCCAAGGCTTAATTACACTCATCCCAAAACCACAAAAAGATGTATTAGTTTTAGATAACTGGCGCCCCATCACATTATTAAATAATGATTATAAAATTTTAGCATTATGCTTAGCAAATAAATTGAAAAAAGTACTTCATGATGTTATTGGGGAAACTCAAAATGGTTTTATGGCGGGAAGACACATAATTGATAATATAAGGCTTATCTTAGATTTATTAGACTACGCAGACTTAATATCAGAAAATAGTTTTGTTCTCTTTCTTGACTTCCATAAAGCGTTTGACTCACTGGAACATGATTTTTTATTTAAAACTTTGGATCTGTTTGGTTTTGGTGAGCACTTTAAGAAATCAGTACGCACCCTTTATGCTGGAGGCAATAGCTCAATTAAACTAGCTCATGGAACCTCTGGCAGATTTAATGTTGAGCGTGGAATTAGACAAGGTTGTCCAATTTCTCCATTTTTGTTCCT
>JBBPBX010060972.1:0-11942 GCA_038048925.1 Garcialebias charrua
AAGTCACTGGTGTAAAAAGTCCAAGTCAAATCCCAAGTCTCTGGTGTAAAAAGTCCATGTCAAGTCCCAAGTCTCTGGTGCAAAAAGTCTAAGTCAAGTCTCAGGTCACTGGTGTAAAAAGTCCAAGACAAGTCCCAAGTATCTTTAGTGCAAACAGTCCAAGTCCCAAGTCTCTATAGTGTAAAAAGTCAAAGTCCCAAGTCTCTGATGCAAAAAATTCCAAGTCAAGTCCCAAGTCTCTATAGTGCAAAAAGTCCAAGTCAATTCCCAAGTCTCTGGTGTAAAAAGTCCAAGTCAAGTCCCAAGTCTCTATAGTGCAAAAAGTCCAAGTCAATTCCCAAGTCTCTGGTGTAAAAAGTCCAAGTCAAGTCCCACGTCTCTGAATATTCTTTCAAGTCAAGTCCCACGTCTCTGAATATTCTTTCGAGTCAAGTCTAAAGTCATAATAAGTCATATTATTATTATTATTATTATTATTATAAGGGCCGAGATAGTGTAGTAGAGGCAGGGCAGCTGGCTCAGGACCGGAAGGTCTCGGGTTCGATCCCTGGTCACTGCATACCTCGTTGTGTCCTTGGGCAAGACACTTAACCCTGAGTTGCTCCCGGTAGGACTGGTTGGCGCCTTGCATGGCAGCTACCGCTACCGGTGTATGAATGTGCGTATGAATGGGTGGATAGTTGGTACTGTGAAGCGCTTTACATACATACAGAAACAGAAACTTTGCAACAAGAGGAAACAACACACTGGACCAAGTTTACACCACCATGAAAAATGCCTACAGAGCCCTCCCCCTCCCCCACATTGGTGCTTCTGACCATATCTGTGTTATGCTAAAGCCAGCATACAGGCCGCTGGTGAAAGTCACAAAACCAGTCCGCAAGCAGATACGAGTGTGGCCAGAGGGGTCTTCAGAGGCACTCCAGGACTGTTTTGACACCACAGATTGGGGTATGTTCAAAGAAGCTGCTACCACAAACAACAACACATGTCTCCAGGAGTACTCAGACACTGTATGTTCATACATCGCCAAGTGCATTGATGATGTTACCAACCTCAAAACCATCACTGTTCGGGCTAATCAGAAGCCATGGCTGACAGCTGAGGTTCACAGACTCCTGAAAGCCAGGAATGCTGCCTTCAAAGCGGGAGATCAGGTGGGCCTGAAGGCAGCCAGAAAGAACCTGACCCAGGGCATCAGTGAGGCCAAGGAGCAGTATTCCAGGAAAATAGCTCACCGTTTCAAGGACAGCAAGGATACACGCAGTCTGTGGCAGGGAATACAGACCATCACAGACTACAAACCCCCCCCCAGACCTGTGACAGCTCAACCTCTACGCTGAATGAACTGAATGAGTTCTTCGCTCGGTTTGAGGCAAGTAACAGCACACCTGCACATAAATTCCCCCCCTCTCCTGATGGCCAGGTGCTGGCGCTGTCCTCAGACAGCGTAAGGCGATCATTTATCAAGATTAATGCCCGGAAGGCCTCTGGTCCTGACAACATACCTGGTCGTGTGCTGAAGGACTGTGCAAGGGAACTCGCAGCGGTCTTCACGGACATCTTTAACATCTCACTGAGCCAGGCCATCGTCCCCACCTGTTTCAAAGCCACCACCATCATCCCTGTCCCAAAGAAGGCAACGCCCGCATGCCTCAATGACTATCGCCCAGTAGCACTCACCCCCATCCTGATGAAGTGCTTTGAACGGCTAGTCATGAAAAGCATCACATCTGTCCTCCCTGCCTCCCTGGATCCCTTCCAATTTGCATACCGACCTAATCGCTCAACCGACGATGCCATCTCCTCTGCCCTCCACACAGCTCTCACACATCTGGACACGAAGGACTCTTATGTTAGAATGCTGTTCATCGACTTCAGCTCGGCATTCAACACCATCATCCCCCAACAGCTCATCCATAAACTGGACAGTCTGGGGCTGAACACCTCAATGTGTAACTGGCTGCTAGACTTCCTGACCGGGAGACCACAGACAGTACGGATCGGGAGTAACACATCTAGCACCATCACATTGAACACAGGGGCCCCACAAGGATGTGTGCTGAGCCCCCTTCTATTCACCCTGCTAACACACGACTGCACACCATCGTACAGCTCCAACCACTTCATCAAGTTTGCGGACGACACAACAGTGGTAGGTCTCATCAGCAACAACGATGAGACGGACTACAGGAACGAGGTGAGCCGCTTGGCCTTGTGGTGCGGACACAACAATCTCACTCTCAACGTGGAGAAGACAAAGGAGATTGTCGTGGACTTCAGGAAGAGGGATGCACAACATGCCCCTCTGACCATCAACAGCACCGCAGTGGAGAGAGTGGACAGCACCAAGTTCCTGGGAGTGCACGTCTCAAAGGACCTGTCCTGGAGCAGGAACACTGCAGCACTGGCGAAGAAGGCTCACCAGCGCCTCTACTTTCTCCGCAAGCTGAAAAGGGCTGGAGCTTCAACCTCCATCATGTGCACCTTCTACAGAGGTGCCATAGAAAGTGTCCTGACCAGCTGCATCACTGTGTGGTTTGGTGCATGCACTGCATCCTGCCGCAAGAGCCTCCAGCGCATCGTGAAAGCAGCTGAGAAGATCGTCGGCACCTCCTTGCCCTCACTGCAGGACTTACACAGCAAACGCCTCACTCGGAAAGCCCACTGCATGGCAGGTGATCCCACACACCCACTACACAGCCGCTTTAGACTGCTGCCATCAGGGAGGAGACTGAGGAGTCTCCAGGCTCGTACCAGCAGACTGAGAGACAGCTCTGTTCATCAGGCAGTCAGAATGCTAAACACTCTGCCTGCTCTGCCTCCCCTCCCATTTGAACTGCCTTAACACAAAAAACTTTCTCACACATTACCACACAAACTACTGTTTACATTCACTGTTTACATTTATTAATACTGTTTACATTTATTACTACTGCTTTACATTTATTACTACTGTTTACATTTACACTACTTTTATCTACACTACTGCAGATACATATACAGCATTCTCTGACTAGCCTTATCTAAGGATGCCAAATGTGCCTTATGTGCCTTACTTCATATGCCACTTTGCCTCTATACCAACATCAACTACCTCATACATATACTGTGTACATTAACTTATATGCTGCTGTGCCACTCTTTGCAAATGTCAACGCTAGAAACTTCAGTTTATTTTATAGATTTACGTTTTTATACTTTTCATACTACTATGCAAAAACTCAGGACAGTATTACACTTTTATTATTTCATTTTATGCTTATGTTCATTGGGTGTTTGGTGTTTTAGGGGTGTTTGGTGTTTCAGTGTTGGTGTAAATTTTCATACTTTTATACTATTATGAAAAAACTCAGGACAGTGTTACACTTTTTTACTATTTTATGCTTATGTTTATTAAATGTTTTAGTGTTTAGTGTTTAGATGGTTACTGTTGCACCGAGGGACTGAGAGAAACGCAATTTCGGTCCTGTGTATGTCCTGTACATATTGCAGTTCTGACAATAAAGTTGACTTTGACTTTGACTTTGGGGCCCCTCAAAGGGGGCTGGAAAGCGCTATATAAATAAGCTCCATTTACCATTTACCATAATATTAATGACTTGAGTTCAAGTCATGTGACTTGAGTCCACAACATTGGCACATCTCCAACTGACAGGATGACTGTGCGTACATATTCCAGTTGTACCTTGGTGCAATGTCAATAAAGATATTCTGATTCTGATCTGATTCTGATAGGCTTTAAGCGTTAACCCGATTCAAGATGGCTGCAACAGCTAATGCAACTTAGCAAACACAAGAACGGCTGCAGCGCAGCCAGTTCAGCAGCTGCTGGGTTGGCTGAAAGTTTAAAATGGGATTTTCAACTTTTGACCACAGCAGCTCCAACTTTGTCGTTTCTCCACCTAAGATATGGCCTTTGTCCAAAACTTTGGCACGACGGAAATGCTGGAACTTCTTGTGTGTTTGTTGTTTATCAGGATGCAGAGGAAACCTCTCAGTCATTGTCATTAAATGTCATATTTTGGTGCTTGCTGCACTTTTTAAATCTGTCCCTGGGAAACTATTATTTGAGTCACCAGAGAGAAAAATGCAGCCCTTCAGCAGGAAACTCTTCCAGAGTGGACTGGGAGTAACCTACAGGATCTGCTCTGAATGGCCCTCAGTGGACCCCAAAGTAACAAAGTGGCTCGACGGTGAAAACCTTCATTGTCTTCGCTCGCCGTCTCTCAGGAGTCGCTGCACAAAGGAGGTTTTGTCTCAGTGCCTGACCTCTCGTTTCTGTCAGAGGCTTCTCCATTTATCCCACAAGCAAATCAAAGTCTCTGCATAAAGGTGACACAGGAGGTCGTCTGCATGTGTTTTACATGGATACCACTTCTCCCTGTGCTCTCGAGGTCCTGTCAAAGTGATCATTGCTATTTTGTTGCTTTCTTGCTGTAAGCAAACAACACGGCTTCTTTTGTGTCTGACATGTTGGTTATACACTCCAGTGTTTGAACCCCTTTGTGCTCCACAATGAAAACCTGTTATTGTGGCCAACAGATCACAAAAAGACAGAGTGAAACACAGACAGACGGGCATCTTTGTCCCAACAATACGCTGCAGGAAAACTGCAACAGTGCACTGAAGTTGTATTGTCATCTCCTGTAACCGGAAGAAGAACTGCATTAAATTAATGACTCAATGTATAAATACTTATTTTATGCCCTGATTTGTTGTACAGTTGCACCGAAAATGTGGCAATAAAATGAACAAAACATTGTTTTTTCCCTAGAAAATGTCTATTAGTGCCTTTAAGCAGATGTTGAATCGAATCACATCTTTTCCCATTAAAAATATGCATATATTGAAATTTTACATGTACTTTAGATACAAACATTTTTAAGATAATTTATTATAAATAATGTTTAACTTCTTAAAATGATCACGTCATATGTGGTCGAGATTTCACTCTTCCTTTAAATCATGCCTCTTTATTTAGGAATATTTAATGGATTGCTTTTAGCTGATTCTGATTGATCCGGTGCCTTCAGCACATCAGGTCACGGCCCCTCTCTCACTCCGCCACTCATTTGTTGGTATTAAAGACAGAGCCAATAAATGGTTCCAATCATATCTGTCAGATTAAGAATTACCGGTATAAAGAAATATTCTCTTCTCAGGCCCGTGTTTACTGAGATGCACCTCAAGGCTCTGTGTTAGGCCCACTTTTCTTTTCGTTATGTCTGCTTTTCTTGGGGGCTGTTTGACTGTCAAGGCCCAGTTAAAAAGTTGCTAATTCTCTAAACCTTTTTTTTTTTCATCTTCTTTCAGCTGCTCCCTTCTTCAGGGGGTTCGCCACAGCGAACTAAGTTGCACAAAGACTTGGCAATTATTTTCACACCGGATGCCCTTCCTGACGCAACCATAGACTACGGAGCTACCACAGCCCTCTGTGTGGAGCAGAGAGCTGCCATCTAGGGCGCCCAGGGGAGCAGATGGTGAGGTTAAGGGCCTTGCTCAAGGGCTTATGAGGTAAATGAGGGTGGAGGCAGGTATGGATGCTTCAGCTATCCCACCCACATTTTTTTTTCATTTACCCTTTATTTATACAGGTAGTCTCTTTGAGCCACGAGAACTCATTTTCAAGAGAGACCTGTTTAGGGAGCAGATGGTGGGGGTTAAGGGCCTTGCTCAGGGGCCCAGAGTAGGGCAGGTGTGGGTGTTTCACCTTTTCCACCCACATTTTGATGTTGTCGGTACTGGGGATTGAACTGGCGATCTTCCGATCACAGGCCCACTGTCTCTAACCTCTGCGCCACCACTCCCCCACCCACATGGGATGATGTTGTCAGTATTGGGAGTTGACCTAACGATCGTCCACCTTCTCTACTGCAAAACCACACCCTCGTGTGGAAAAATTTATCTAAACGCTAATTCTTAGCTTGCTGAATGTGAGAAAAGTGAGCTGAATATTTAAAACGTGTCAGCTAAAACTGCCCCATATGGTAGTAGTTGAGCATCATCCCAACATGTAGTCCGAGGCTGCGGGTGACATACATATTTTTTTGGGAAATGCTACTCATTTACTTTATACGTTAAGTTCTTTGTGCTTTAGACATAGACTCAACATGATCAAGACTTTACTGTATATAAAAAATAAACTCACTCAGCCAAAAAAAAGGAGAAAAGCTGCTCTCTGACTTTCCAGACTGAAACAGAATCGTATTATTTTCTTCCCACAAGCCTCTTTCTCCAGCGCAGGTGGCTGCAGCTCTGAAGCTCGCACGCTGTGCTTCGAAAAAACGGGCCGGGGGAGACGGCGGGCCATGTGACAACATTTTTTTTTGGGTAGCTGCTCCCTACTCTCTCACCCGCTGCAGCATTTCATTATTTCCAAACCCATGGGCTCAAACAATTCGCCTGCATGGCTCAGTCAGCTGTGGCCTTTGAAGTGAAGCCCCCACCCCCGGGTGGCGCTGCTGTTGGGTTTGATGACCTCAAATCTGCATTTTTTTGGAGTGGAAGAGCACAAACAAAAGGTATCTTTGTGCTTTAGACATAGACTCAACATGATCAAGACTTTACTGTATATAAAAAATAAACTCACTCAGCCAAAAAAAAGGAGAAAAGCTGCTCTCTGACTTTCCAGACTGAAACAGAATCGTATTATTTTCTTCCCACAAGCCTCTTTCTCCAGCGCAGGTGGCTGCAGCTCTGAAGCTCGCACGCTGTGCTTCGAAAAAACGGGCCGGGGGAGACGGCGGGCCATGTGACAACATTTTTTTTTGGGTAGCTGCTCCCTACTCTCTCACCCGCTGCAGCATTTCATTATTTCCAAACCCATGGGCTCAAACAATTCGCCTGCATGGCTCAGTCAGCTGTGGCCTTTGAAGTGAAGCCCCCACCCCCGGGTGGCGCTGCTGTTGGGTTTGATGACCTCAAATCTGCATTTTTTTGGAGTGGAAGAGCACAAACAAAAGGTATCTTGTGCCTACTTGATAAATGGGGAACACATTTGCTGGGAGACGTGATGCTGATGTTAATGTCTTCTTGCTTTAAAGCATGTTGAAAGGACCTGCTACTGCTTTACGAGGTAACAAACTAAACACATTTGCTGACTGATTCATTACTTGCGAGGAAAAAAAAGAGGCCCCTGGAAGCCATCTGCCCGAACCCTAAAGAAAAGAGAAAAACAAGAGGTAACCCAAGCCCACCAACATGGCCGTATTTACCCACCCTGCCTGCACAAACATGCAGATGGTAGCAGTGATGGATTAGGCCGGGGTTATCCCAGTCAGCCAGTGCACTGATAACAGGGTGAGTGCTCTCGGGCAGGGCAGATGTGGACGTCCAAGTGATGGAAGTGACGTCCAAAATTAGGCAGGGTCGGGGTCCCCGCCCCCGCTTCTTTTGAACATGCCTCAAAGGATTAAGTATCTGGTTTCTCCTCCTGCTCCTAATCTGGACCTGAGGGGACGATTGTCACTTTTCTGAACCGCTCGTAGTGATTTTGTCCGCGGCACCTGCAAAGCCAGGTTAACGCCGGGGATTAAAGCCAGGCACTTAGAGTGGGAGGGCCTGGATTAGAGATGCCATTGTAAATTCCTTCGTGAAAGTTCTCAGGGCGTAACTCGGGTGTGAGAAGTTCACAATATTTGAAGAGGAACGTCTTTGCTCTCCGAGGACTGACGGGTGACGGGGAGGGAGCTGTGGGTGGTCAGAAAACCTTTGTACCACTTGGGCTACCATTGTGCTCCTGAAGGTAGCACAAAGACCGTGTTCCCCTCGTGCACCGGTGATGAAGAGGGTGCTGAGTTTGATGGGACGGAGAGCTGGGTGCGATGGGTCATTAAGTCCCTACACAGGTGAGGACAGCGAAGGAGGCTGAAGGTGACAGAGACCGATGGGCTCAGGCCTCGACGACTTCTTCTCTATGTGGATAATTGTCGGTCATTATTAATCTGCTCGTTTGTTTTATAATTTATCAATAACAAAAAATCCAATTGCAAACAGGCTCAATGCTCCCTCTGAGACGATGGGGAGTCTTTGCCTCAGCATCTTGTTTACAAAAGATGGAGCTGGATCAACAGATCCATGCGCGTAGCCAGGGGGGGTTCGAACGAACCGCCCACTTTGCCTATGAAGTCCCGCCTACAACTCCCGCACAACACAAGTTCTGTGTTAAGAGAGGTGGAAAGAGAAGGTATGGAGACGCCGCTAATGTCGAACCGGTTAACACCATAGACTTAATATGCCTGTGGTTAACACAAACTTCTTTTTTAAAATCCAATAAAAGACAAATGTAAAATAAGTTGAAATATTGCCCACTTCGACGATTCGAGTTCACAACCAAGTGAGGATTGAACCCGAGTCGAGAGAAAGTTTGGAGTGGCAACCCGACGCGCTTCCAGTGAACCACCGAGGCGTGTTGCTCTTTCCAGGTCCACTTTTTCTTTATACAAACCGCCCCTCTAAAATCCTGGCTACGCCCATGAGATCGGGGCCTTGTCCTCAGTAATGAGGGTGTTGCTTCAGTCATTTACGGTGTAAAAGAGCTGTCGAAAAGCAAAGCTCTTGATTTACTGGCCTATGTTCCAACCCTCACCTTTGCTGGTTGGATCATGACTGAAAGACCAAAATCCTGGACACAAGTGACCAAAATGGGCTTCCATCATAGGATGTCCAGGCTCAGCCTTAGAGAGAGGGTGAGGAGTTCCATCACCCAGGGGGAACTCGGCGTAGAGCCGCTGCTCCTCCACATCGAAAGGGATCAGGTGAGGTGGTTCAGGCATCTGATGAGGAATCCTCCTGGACGCCTTGCTTTGTAGGTTTTCTTGGCACGTCCCTCTGGTAAGAAAACCAGGGTCAGAGCCAGAACTCAGAGGAGGGATTATAGATCTTCTCTGGACTGGGAACAGAGATGAGAGTGTTGCTGAGGAGAGGGAGGTCTGGGTTTCTCTCCTGGACCTGTTGCCCCTGCAACCAGACTACGCCTGCAACCAGACTACGAAGAAACGCAATTTCAATCCTGTGTATGTCCTGTACATATTGCAGTTCTGACAATAAAGTTGACTTTGACTTTGAATAAATGGAAGAAAAATGGTGATGGAGGGGGAAAAAATCCAAGACAAAGGAGGTTAATAAGGTCAATGTTTGTTGCCCATGTCTGTTGGCAAAATATCTCAAACCACTCGACAAATTTTAGCAAATCTTGCAGAAAATAATCTTTTTTGAAGGGTTGCAGCTCTTTCCTTTAAGTTCTAGCAGCCCAGTACTCTCCATTCATCTGTGCAACAAGAAATCCACTTTAACTGCGTCTAACAAGGCTGAGTCAGGTCCTCTGGACAGGTTCTTTGTTCAACAACAAAGAACACATCCAGAGGACCTGACTCAGCCTTGTTAGGCTCATCTACCTGGATTATTCAGCATGCATCAGGACACTTTAGCTGCACCTATTTACTTTAGAAGACACTTAAAAAAAAACTAGTTTCTTAAATTAAGATTCCAGGACACACACACACGAGTGCAATAATGGTGGTTTTATTGCAAAGAAAACAAGAAAAGATAATCTATCACCCGCCCGTCTCTGCTTCCCGTGAGACGTCAATCGTTCAAAGAACACCATACAAAACAGTTGGTCAAACTCCGGAGAACAGACTCAAAAAGGCATCGAAAACAGGATCGACTTTAATTCACCAGAACCCCGTGGAAGCTCAAAGGATAAACTAATATTCTGTGAAAATTACAGACCTCATACAAAAAATAAGATTTATTTTTTATTATAATAATATAAAAGCCAGCATATTTACAGGACAATATTTTCTATAAGTCTGGCTTGACTAAATTCCCAGTGAAACTGTCCTTTTTATTAAAGTTTTCTCAGTAACCAACTTGTTACACGTGTCCTTTTAAAGTCTATAAGGCATGATAATCAACCTATAGTCTAGTCAGATGCTTTGAAAACAGCAACTCTTAAATACGAAGCCAGAATAGACATGAGAGCACGTCTGCCCGTGCTCTTAATAATTAATATCCTTTGCAATAATGCTTTCAGTAACCATGAGCTTTTAAAGTTTCTGTGCACCGCTCAGCCCATTTAAGGCACCGGCTATTCAGTAGGGAGGTCAAGAGCGAACAGAACACGAAGGCAAAGCGACAACAAAACAATGAATCCCGCTCTAACACTATCCAAAGTATGTACACGTAAATAAACATTAATGACAGAAAATAATAAAGCGTCGTCAAATAACTGTACATGCAACAAACCCAAACTTTAACAAAAAAACATTCATCGCATAAGGTTGGTTTTGATTTCTTTCAAAATAAAAGCTTTAAAGCAATTTTACCAAATAAGATACTGAAGATGGCAACATGGGGAAAAAAAATGATGAAAAAGAAAATGTGCACGCAGACACGCACGTGCCATATATCACTGGGTACGAGCCCTTCTGCTGCCAAGCGTGATATAAAAGCCGATTAAAGCCGAGGGTTTGAGGTGAGGACCGCTCTCTTTGGATGTGGGCTGCTGCGGCAGATGTGATGCGGCGCTGCCATGACGGCAAAACTGAAGAGATTAAAGCGTTTTATTCTAAGACGTCAACCTGGCACGAGAAGACGAGGGCGGAGAAGCACACCCAAACGTATAAAAAAAAAACACTGCAATCATAATCAAATAAAATAAAAAGACAAAGTATAGACGACTCTGCCTTTAACACACGGAAGGTCAAAACACCCCGACTGACTAATGGAGGACGCTTCCAAAAAAAACCCTGCTTTGATCCGTGTTGTTCCTGAAGCAACAAAACGGAGTTCAAAAAGTGTGAGTTCAAATGAAGCATGGAGAGATGAGATCATTGATGTCAACTCCTTTTTTTTTGTTTTTTCTTAATTTCACAGGATTTGTTGTTTATTGAAATAAAAAAGAAGAAAAGAAATGTGTGTTTCTATCCCTCGGGGAGGCGTTAAACATTCAGCTGAGACCCACGCGGTTCTGAACCGTTCTTCACTGGTGGATCGAGTTTCTTGTTTCCACGAGAGAGGAGCCAAACCTCAACATCACAGCCGGTTCGGCGGTGACGTCAGCTGTTTCCGAGCGATTGGAGCAACAGAAGAAAAAAACAACAACTTAAAAACTGAAGGATGGCCCATGTGTTGCTCCAACGCCGTCTTAAAGCTCGACGACGGGCGGCAGAGAAACGGTTGGTGGTTCCCGCAGCCACATAAAGCCAGATGATGACAGCTGTTAGCCACATCTGGTTTTCATAATCAGTTGCTTTGATATCACGTTGATAAAACTTAGAAGGACCGATCTGTGTCGTTCTCAGAGGCAGAAAAAAAAATGCTCAGGACAGAAAGTGGGGAAGACGGCAGTGAAGCCTGTTATCAGGGTTACAGAGGAGAAGGCCGAGGTCTGGCTGACGGCTTTAAAGTTGGCTGAAGACGGTAATAATAACAGAGCTGAGCTCTTACTGGCCCGACTGGCACTGAAATTAAATAGTTTTAATGACGATACCAGTGAATATGGTTCGAGTTGTTAATCAAACCCATGCCCAGTTTAGGATGGACATGCTCCTTTAACTGCTGTCTGTGTTGTGGTTTTGGTTTTCAGGCCACTGCTGCGCCTGATTTAGTTTTCCCACTACACAGGGTCCAGTGCTAGACCAGGGCTGGCCTTACCTGGCTCTGGTTAAGAACCTGGTCGGCCAACGCAGACCACAAACGCCTCTTCCTGAGTGGTCCTGCTGTTAGTCTGAGTAGAGTCATTATTCCTGTAAATAAATATTTTTATATCGCTGCTGTTTTGAAAACCAGTCCGAGTCTGATATTTCTGATCTGCAGCTCAACACCAGGTAGTGTTAAAGACGTGAAGATGCTCATGAATAGCACCTCAAACAGTGTTTTTTCATTCAGTTGATGATGATGATGACAAACAAGCTACAGAAAGATGAAAGGCTGTG